>DVQP01000097.1:0-34721 GCA_018231745.1 Danaus eresimus
GTATATACGTATATTTTATTGTTAAAGAGTTTGCGGTTGCTTTATTCTTATTACCCGTAACATCTCTTCCGTAGTATGAAATACCAGAGCACCGGGTACATTTTTGTTTGCATTCGTTTCGTCTTGATGAGGTCGATATTCTGGAGAGGCTGAAGAAAAGTAAAATTTAATGTTTTTGTAACATAAATAGATAACATTGAGAGCTAGCCAATGAAGGTTTTAAAACAAATATACTTACGTATACGATCCTTATTTCTATCTTTTAAACCCTTCAACTCTTTTAAAGCCTTTAGTTCATCAATTGGACTTTTAGGTACTATCATCCAGTAGCGTGCAATTAATTTGGATGTATTAGTTAATTACTATAATATGATATATTTCTAAAATTGTTGGAAAGTACCTGGTCTACCAAAGTATTTCGTACTTCCATGCACAGGATATTCTTCTAGGTAGCTAACACCAGGTTCGCCCTTTGGTCCGACAATAGATATTCCAGGAGTTCCAGGTTGCCCTGGAGGTCCTGGGGGTCCAGGTGGTCCAGGAATATATTGTACTGCCTCTGATCTAGAACCAGGACCAGGTGGACCTGGAGGCCCTGTAGGACCCTGCTCTCCTTTCGGACCGGGTATCCCCTCTAATCCTGGGTCTCCTTTTTCTCCCTTAAACTTTATATTGTTTTTGTTATTAATGTTATTTCTAACGCTGTTCTCTACATCGAGATATATTTTAATTAATGAAAGACTTATGGAATACCATTGAGACATCTAAAATATTCACTCCAGGGTCCCCCTTTTCTCCTTTCGGTCCTACTAAGCCCGGAATTCCCGGCGGTCCTAATGTTCCTGGTCGTCCCTAAAATGTATTTGTGACTAACAATGTGATTGGATTTGTTTTGTTTCACTAGTAAAAACCTTATTATAAATATTACCTTCATGTTCTGTTAAGCATGAAATAAATAAATTATATATAAATTAAACCCAATGCTTAAGTATATTTTTAAAGACATTTCTTACTTACCATCCAACCTGGTAAACCAATGTCACCTTTTTCACCAGGTTTTCCGGTTGGACCCACTAAGCCTTGAAGTCCTTGGATTCCCCGCGGTCCAGGTGGACCCGGTCGTCCTCTTCGGCCTCTTAAGCCTGGTTCACCTTTTTCACCCTTCGTTTCAGGAATTACAAAATGTTTATAAGGTGTCGTATATTATTTTACAAGATCCAGCGATAAAAACAAAATGATTACTTTGATTGTTAGAATATCAGATCCAGCAGATGTTACGCTGACAGGGCCTGGAGGACCTCTTTCTCCCCTGTCACCCTTTAGACCTGTACTCCCTGGAGGACCTGCAATACCTGGTAAACCAGAGGGACCTATGTCACCTCTTTCGCCTGGTTTACCATCTTTTCCAGGAAAACCTGGTGTTCCATCATTTCCTCGACTCCCCTTTTCTCCCTAAAATTAAAAATTTTTAATAAATCCGTTCACTTGTAGTTAAGCTCTTTTAGAAGTTTTTATTATTTAAAGTGTTTTATTGGAGCATTGTTATAGTCCACCTTTTCTCCTTTTTCAGCTGGTACTAACTGTCGTAAACCTGGAACAAAACACGCTTATTAAAATTTCATACGTATGAAGGAAAGAGTATAACAATTGACAAATAGGAGTAAAATAAAATAATATGGAAAATAAAATAAACTTTAGTTTTCGTCTATTAAATTGTTTTGTTTTGTTTTTGTTGTTTCTCAGTAAAACTATAAGTAACATAATAATGTAACAGTAAATTTATTTGTAAATGCAATTACAAAAAGTCCTACTGATTATTATTGTCACTTCTAAAATTTTCAGTTATAAATAAAATCATCCTAGAAGATTTGTTATAAATATTTGAATGCTATAATTTAAAGAATATGGAAATAAAATCTCTAGTATTATTTTTTACGTGCTCAACTCCGAAATGTGTTGAATACATTTTCTAGAAAACGCCAGAAAAACACATTCAAATAGTTCAAAAAAGTTGAAGCTACGTAATTACAACGAAATCTTATGATTGATAAATTACTACTACTAACGTGAATGTAGCTGTTAATTGTACATAAATTTAAAAAATGGCCAGTAAAAATCATGAGAAGCTATTCTTTGCAAAAAAATAAACTAAACAAAAAAACAATAAGAGTTAACTCTCCAATAAGAATTGTAAAATTTCATGATATTCTATTCTGAGATATATAAATAAGTAAAATTTAATGTAGCTACTAATATAACCTATATTTTGATTTCTTTTTGTCGTATAAATGAGTCGTTAATTTATTATTCCCTCATAAAAAAATATATTGAAGTATATAAAACGGTCAAAGATTTTTTATTATTTTTCACATATTTTCGTTTTTATTTGAAACACGATGCTGTGATGTTGCATGTAGCAAAATCCAGTGTTGCAATTTAGAATGGTTAAGCTGTTACTGAGTCTAATGATTGCATAATTTAAAATTAATAATTCTTTGCACTTATGTCTATGTAATTTATAATCTTCCCTATCCTGTAAAGTATATAGTATAATTTTCTAAACCTGTCGCCAGAAATTCCGGTTCTTCCGAAGCAACAACTCCTGTGGGCAGAGATGGAGGTCCAGGTGGACCAGGTAGACCTCGTTCTCCTAATTTGAAATTAAATATGAAATCGTATAAATATAAATCGAATAAACATATTCAGTGACTAATTTAACAAATGGTTACCCTTTTCTCCTTTTTCTCCAAAACGACCGTTGGCTCCTGGTAGACCAGGACGCCCGTCTAGTCCTGGATTACCTCGATCTCCCTTTACTCCTCTGTCTCCCTTATGGCCAGGATGTCCCTGTAAAGTATAAAGAATTGGTAATTTCTTTTAAATGCCATAGTTGAAGTCTACTACTAGTATATCGCGGTGCAGTGTAGTTAAACTCCGAAACTCATAATTGGGAAGATGAAAGAAATAAAGTATCTTCAATCATTTTCATTAATTATGAGCCGCCTTTAGAATCTAGACTGACAGAAATTTCTCATTATTGTATACATATTTCCCGATATATGCATATCTCACTAATAATTTCATATCTCTCAATTATAGACATACACTTAACTATCAATTTTTATTTAGTTTCATTCGATGGTTTGATGACGCTTTAAAAGCTTATGGTCATTCGTAAACTACGGATTAATTTATATTTTTATATGCAAAACCAAAATCAAAAAATAGAATAGAATATCCTATAGGCGGTGAAATCAATCATGGGAATTTGGTTTACGCAGTAACATGATTTCAAAGTCGAAGGAGCCAGAATTCACTAGTGATGTATATCCCAAAAATGGTTAGCGATGTTCTTGTGAGAGACATACAGGTCTTTTCCTAGCTGTCGATATGATTTTGATTTTGGTTGACGAAATTTTTGAAAGACAATAATGTGAGCTAAATAGCTTTTCCATTATTATGAAAAGCTAAAAAGAATTGGTTTTTTACTTACACGATCGCCTTTGACTCCTGTTTGTCCTATTTGCCCTCTTTCACCTTTGGGTCCAGGGAATCCCCGTTCTCCCTGTAGTCCTATAGGTCCAGGTTGACCTGCATCTCCCTTAGGCCCCGGGGCACCTGGCCTTCCGATTGCTCCACCGTATGAACCCAGTAATGATTCCTGGTAATTAATAGATACTATATAAAGTTAGAAATAGCTCGATTAAATATACTTTTATAAATAATATTCTTTGATATAAAATTTATATTCAATAAAGACCATCTTTTTAAAAACTATACGTTTGCGTTGTTTAGGGATCTATAATTATGATATTATTTATTGGAAATATTAATACTTGTTAATAATTGGTAAGGACATATTATTGACATAATTTTTATCAATCTTTCGAAACACTTAAATAAAATTAATAAATATGGAAATGTATAGTTACTTAAAACTCAGTTCAATCAAACTCATCAATATTATTTTTATTTATGATTAAACAAAACCTACTACTATAAAAATTTTAAATGATAAAGTTAACAAAATGGGTGTTATTTTGTGCTATGAGGAAACTTTTGGCAAGGAATGCTCAAATAAATTTTCTTATCTTTCTGTGCTCGATGTGTATCTATCAGCAACGAAAAGTCGTTTACTGAAGTTTGTTGAAGCGGTTTGTTTACTGAACAATCGTTTGTAAAGAGACATTCGTTTCGGTTAATATTAAAGAGGTATAAAGTTAGGATAAATTGATATTTCATGTATTAAATCTAAATGTCAAGTATTGTTATTGTCTTAACAGATACATTTTAAGAGGTCATATATAAGTGATAATATTAACCTGTCATGCATTTTATTAGTAAATTATTAAACTCATAAACAATCTGCTAATTTCCACATATTATCTTACCTTATATATTTGTCTAGGTTTCCAATTTGACTATAAAGCATTGGCAGCATGGAACGGTAAAAGAAAAATAAGGTACGTTTATAGAATATATAATAATGAAAATTTATTTATTTATTAATATATAAATAAAATGATATAAGCCTTACTTGCACTATCGCTATGAAAATTAGTTAATCATTTCATTATGGGCCATTATGAAAGTGGATGTCTGTTAATATATTTATAACTAATATTATTAAAATACTAACATCGAAGTTGTTATAATCAGAAGAGCCAGGTGTTCCTGGTGGACCTGGTGGTCCCGGGCTTCCAGGTCGTCCATCTACACCAGGCTCTCCTTTGGGACCTGGTTGACCCTCTGACCCTCGTGGTCCACTGTCACCTCTATCACCCTTTTCACCTCGTTGGCCGATTGGACCTCTCTCTCCAGGCACACCAGGTTGGCCCTGTACGAATTTGATTTAACGTTTTTGGATTTTAATTTACCTATTTGTTTTTCTTTTCTAAAATACTCACAGGTATTCCAGGAGCACCTGTTAATCCGTCAGCCCCCGTTATACCAGGAGGACCTGGAGGGCCTTGAAGTTCGGGAGCAATTTCAAGAAGTGATAATAAAACACTTGAGTTGCATCCACAATGGCCGAGCGATGCGTAGTTTTCTCCAAAAATTTGCTAAAACAAGATGATTGACATGAAATAAATTGCACGAAGTGAATTTTACATTTGATTATTGATATTACCTTAATTACTGTTTTCTGTATGTCGTCCAGATTGCAAAACAAAAAAGACAAGTTATTTATTGAAATAACCTTTACATACAATTCTGATAATTTATATTTCAATCTAATACTTATGACAGTCATTCTCTCATTACTTTTATTTATTTTAGGATATTCGACCTTTTACAAAAATAAAATTGATGTGAACTACTTTTTCAAGGATTTCGGACAAAAAGTTCTTTCCCATTACACGTCGAATTTGAAATCGAAGATGGATGGGCTTTCATTACAAATTGGAAGACAATAAAAAGGAGGCATCAGAATGTAGGCAATGTGAATTCCAATAAGGGTTGATTTATGTTATCCAATAAATGCCCTTAGGGACGGGATTTAAAAAGGAAAATTTGATTTTGAGAGATTCTAATACAATTGATAAAAAAAGAAAATATTGGTTAATTTGTTATTTTTTAATTCCTTTTAATGAATGAATTGGTGTTTATTGAAAAAAGATTTGTTGTCTATGGTAGTACAATCCGAACCTTTTGAGTTACTTTTTTATTTTATCGACATTTATGCTACATAGAATTAATAAAGGAAGGGACAAGGAGTGTGGAATTTTTTTGTGAATGAATATTATCAATATTATTTATTGTTACATGAAGTTTCGAAATAAAATTCCTTTTGGTTTAATCATTATGATGCTTTTTGTATTTTTGATAAATATAAGGCTTATATATTAAGCCTTATACAACCAATATTATTAAAGTCATAATTCAGGATTACGCACAGAGTAATGTTATTCCTTATTTAGTACCTACAAACGTCACGGACATCCTGAAGTTATAACTTTTGTTGTATTGGTATTGATATAGTTTTTTGTCTCCAAAATTGGCTTGAGCGTATATTTGTTTTAAATTTTCTTGAAGTATCAATGTAACTGATTTATTTAATATTTACTAAGTAATAAAAAAATATTAAAATGCTGATTTTAGGACTCCCTAAACGGACTATCGCCAATTGTCTGGCTATTATTATGACAAAGACCATCGAATAGAAAATGAATCGATTGCTTTCGAAAATTGGCACTGTGCCCAATGCATAGTAAACTTAGTTATGATCACATTAATTCTGTGAACTGCAGTTTTCTTAGTTCATTTGGAGAAATGATGAATGCAAGATTTTAGCAAAAATGTGGAAACTAAAAAGATATCAAATTCATTTTATTAAAGGTTGCTTGTTGTTGTTTTAATAAAATTTTACGTTCTCATAATATTTTTTCCGGTGTATCTGCTTCAAATCATTCCAAATCACCTTTTATCATTGTCAAACTTAAATAGAGGTATTTTTTTTTAGGTTAGTGAAATTTTATTCCGAAGAAGTTATATTTTGTAGTGTCTATATTTTTTATAGAATAAATAATTTAAAATTTCATTAAGAGCAAAGACTTCATGCTAACTACTATTGGAATTAAAAAGTTGAGAAGTGAAATAATTGTTTAAAGTAACCTGCTTACTTGAAGCAACAACCCTTATTTCGAAAGACCATTGTGAATTGTGACAGACGTTATAATAAGTTTTCGTTCTCACCCTTTGGTTACGGACTCCTAAAAAGGGGTGATCCATTATTATTTTCTGAGAAATGTATGTTTAGATATTTCAATGGGGCTTGCAAGTTGTTTGAAATGACATCATTAGAATGAGTCAATAACTGATTGTTGTATATACAAGGAACTTACATTTCCTAGTATCTTTTTCGAACGCTCTTTAACATTGCTTTATTTAATTCTTTTATAATGTGAGTACATCTTTTCTATTTGCGGCGAATATTAATTTTTAAGCGTTTTGTACTATATATAAATATATAATAAATCAAAAATATACGATAAATCTATTGACTATTACAAAAATAACAAAAATGTTTTAAGGTGCCTTTATTCACATATGTATAAGGTTATATAAAAATATTTTAGTTCGCTCATTTGAAAAAATGCGAGATGTTCAAACATTAACACTACATCAAAATAAAAATTATTACCAAACCTACGCATAAATATAACTCTGTTCTGTGATAATTTTTCTTGATGGTATATATTGTATGTTACTTACGTCATCTCCAGACCCTGAAGTTTCCGAGACGGTGCTTACGCCAGGAGGACCGGGAGGGCCTGGTGGCCCTGGAGGGCCTCGTATAGATTCTCCAGGTGGACCCTGCGAATAAATTATTACTAATATTCAAAACTCGATTCTAGTCTTTCTGTTTTTATAGAAGTTAAATATTACATAGTTAAAAAGACCGTTCGGCTTCAGGTTGTCTATACATTTTTAAGCAATGTTTCATTCAATAACGTTTCATCAAGTCAAGTATGCTAGAATGCGAATTTCATCGTACGTACATGATCAAAACAGTGTTAAGTGCTCTATAATGGCTCTATGTCACGATACGAGCGTGTTACTCACAAACACACGACACAAATGCTTTTTGAAATATGTGAAGTGCTCTTAATATAATTTTTTAGATTCCGTTGATATATTGGAACTGATATACTATTTTGTATACAAAATTTCGACATTAATAAATATTATTTAAAGACGGTATGAGCTGAAATATAATTTCAGATATTTTCTTCTTTTATAATATTTGCATACAATTCTTATTGTCACAATAACTTTATTTTTCAAGCTCAGTCACATCGAGAAAAAATTTACAAACATTTAGACTAGTGTCACATGTTTTTTTTCATGTCGTATCGTAATCGTGTCAAAATTTCTAAAGAGCCATACGGTAGGCGCAACAGACAATAAATCCAGTAGCAAAACAATGGAGGCTGCCCTTTGTGTGAAAACTGCGAATTTCGCGTTCCAATCCCGCATGTTTGTTAACTGCCGAACGAGCACGTCTCCTTCCTTTTGTAGGCTCTTTATTTGCTCCGAATTAATTTACATTCATACCAGATTTCGTTTATTGGGTATTGTATGTACTATGTACGCTTCACTCGTTTGATGTAGAATTTAGTACATACTATATTAGTAATATTTTAAAAAAATGTAATTTTTATATGTAATAATTTATATTTAAATATATAATCATCTCTTGCCCTTGGTCCTCTCTCCCCCTTTTCTCCTCGAAGCCGCAAAGGATACCCTGAAATCAATGCAAATTATAATGATAGGTTTTTATGATTTATACCAAATATATTTGGATTATGTTCTGTCATAAGTACTTGTTTCCCTTGAAGTATATTACAGTGACTAACTAACCCTCAGATGTACAGAAAGTTGTAGCTAATGGCGTAGTTGGGATCATAAGTCACCCTCTATAATTACTTATCGGTTTGAGTAAACAGTCGTTAATCCGAGTAAACAGTGTAAACGCACGGTCTCTGAAAACGTCTCTTGTAATGTTCCTGATATTATACACAGTCCCCGAGAGCTTGTAAAACGTGCGGGCTTAGAGTATTATATCACTGTTATTTCGGATGGCTGATCTTTATTCTTTAAAATTTTGTAGAATATCATTTTTCTGTAGAACACATGTTCTAGACAGCGGTTTGGCGTATTTTTATTAGAAATGGTCAACATGATTGTATAAAAATTTAGACAAACATTAATTGTTATTTTCTTAATCTAATATAGGACAAATAATTAAAGTTTACCATCCATTCCTGGTGGTGGTGGTGGAAACGGTGGTATGGTTCCATACCGCCCTGAACCTTCCGAATCACCTTCCTCCTGGTCAACCTGTTTCACACCATTATTATATTTTATGTATAGGATATATGTTTTGAGAAATTTACCCTGTAAAGTTTTATTGCTTTAGCGAATTTATCAAGTGTTAATTTAACAGAAATTCATTTAATGAGGTAAGTTTGTTGTTAGTTTACGCTAGAAGTGTTTTATCCAAGTTATCATTTTAATCTCCTGTGTAGTTTTGTTTAATGAGATAATAAAGTTTAAAGAACAAAGTATAGGAATAATGTATTTATAGCAAAACGAATAAAATGTAGACGGTACAATAATAACTCTGGTACCATTCTACTACTGGAGAATTTACTAGCGAATTCCTAAAAGCTACATAGGTGTTTACTCAAAACAATACAGTGTATTTATAGCACTTAGGCGTTCAAGTTATAATTAATTTGCAACTGAATCCATATGACATAGCTTGTTCACGTAGCAATTTGATTTGGTTTCATTACTTAAGTAAATAAAGCATTAAATAATTGAAAACATTTACATTTCATAACCAAAAGGAACACTTTAATGAAGACAATATTTTTCCTTGTTTAAGGTTATATGGGGTATATTTGTCAATCCTTGTAGAATTTGCCCAGAAATTTCGAGACTTGAGACGTTTGATTACAGAAAGGGAGTGTATGCGGAGAATACGAAATTTGACTCCGGTGTTATTTTGATATTCCGTGTATGAATATAAATGTCATATGCCCCAATTTTGTGTAACCCTCGCCTAATGAAGTGTTTGCTTAACTTTTCACAGATGACTTAACATTATGTGAATTTAGCTTTCTCCTGAATATAATCATAATTTTGGATAGTTATATTAATTTCAATTAAATTTTTAATATTTATATAGTTGAGAATGATTAAAAAATACATTATAGCCTAAGGCAACTTTATGTAAATATTTTAGCTATATCTTAGTTTTTTATCAACATAAGTTAAACCCTTTTTCTAAGCAGATAAGAATATCATAAGCAAACAGGAATATCGAACGGATAGATTACTAGAAACGTTCGAAACCTTCCCAAAATGTTGTATTATTTGAACGACAACGATGTCCTTGATAAGGATATGAACATTATTGAAGAAATTTTAAATATCTGCTCTTAATCTAGGATTGCGAATTATTTTCAGTTCTATAACATTGTATCAGCAAATGGCATTGTTTACTGTGGAACCCCTATTCAACTTGTACGGTAAACAGTTTTGTATTGTACTAAAATGAGAGTACTTGTAAATAAATAGAAGAGACCCGCATACTGCTGTTATTGATTGTAAATGTCGTTCCGTTGGAGTATCTATATCATTTTGTTGTACATTTCGAAGACAATACGTTAACTTCAAGCGATACTTAAAAACAATGGACTATAGTAAAGCGTACATTGACATGTGCATCTTATCTGTCTGCAAGTCCGCGATCAAGAGATAGCAAATATCTTTAAAGCTGTGTTTAATTGTGAGCTATTCCAATTTCGTGTTTCGTATTAAGAGTTGTTAAGAGAATTGTTTTTGTATGATCCGTCGTTTTCTGGTTACGATGTAATGTTAGAAATTTAGTTTATATAACATAACAAAATTAATTCGCAAGTATTAAAAAATTAAAAGGCATATTAACAATGCCCGTATGTGTTAGTAGCGACGACACAACTAGGTATTAGAGGCCGGCTATTCTTTAACACGACTTAAAGGAACAAAGGAAATACGAAAATAACTGCTTGGTCTATACTGTATTCTCAAAATTCCGTTATTTTTATAATAAAATATTAACAAGAGTTGATATCAAACACTATAAATGTATTATAATTGCATTAATCTTGCTTTATTATAGACGTGTTAAAAAATAGTGCGGCGTTGATGAGTGAAACAAATAAACATAAAAAAATAATAATCACCAAAAAATTGTCAATATCGATTTCATCTCCCTCGCTGCCTTTACCTATTTCCTGTCAAATCATGCATATTTTTAAGAAATATTTTACAATAACTTTTTATCTTAATGTAGTATGAAATCAAAACAAATAATAATAACATTGAAATATTTAATGCCGGGAACTGTGTAATAATTTCAGTTTCATAATTATTAAAATAGGAGTAAAATTAGATTATCTTACCTCGTACGTATTAACACATTGCACTTCCGCTTGCGATGGAGATCCATAAAGCTTGAGCTCTTGAAAGGCACCCTGTACCACGAGAAGTATTACAACACGTAACCAAATCCATTTCATGGTGACGGTAATTTATCGACCGTATTTTTATATTGAATAGTTCAATTTTGATTTTATTTAGAGTTTTTATAATAAAATTGAATAATATTTTTCAAGTAAGTATTTTTCAAGTAATTTTAAATAAAAAAGATTGTTGTTTTTTAGCACCAGCATGTACAACATGAAAATTAACTCTATCCAATTATATACACAAAAAGCATCTTTAATATTTTATTTTGTAAGTTAAACGGGCGTGTCAATCAACGCGTGCGCGGCGATGCACTAAATTCAAAACGAACTTAGTCCAAGAATCGTTATAATGGCCACTTTAATTCGCTACATGACAAGCACCTTATCCTATGGGATTACATATGGATACCGGTTCATTTTATATTGGTTGCGAAATTAAACGTACCGCTGTCAAACGGAGAATCGATCGTGTTGCATTCCATTCTTTAATATTAATAAAAAATAAGGTGTTCTATAATTCCAGTTTTGTAGAGAATGCGTTAATGCTTTAACTTAATTGTAGGCGTTAAAGAAAAAATAGTGGTAATATATTACGTTCCAATTTGTAAAACAGTTAGCCTATTACAAGATTGCTTATCTTTATACTAATATCTATTTCAGTTGTCTAATTGTAACTTGTATACAACTAGTGCGTGTATTTCAAATTCTGGAGTTATATGTCAATGTCTGTAAAAGATTAGTTTGTTAGAATATTAATTGAATGATATTTTCGATACATTTTATGTTTGACTTAGATTAGCGGAAAGATTAAACATATAGGTTATCGTAGTAAATATTGAAGATAAGCTGAAATATAATTTAAAAGGGTCTGGACTCGACCAATGAAAGAATAAACTTGTTGCTCATAAAATCGTGTCTACTTCTACCAAGACAAAATAATTTTAAGAATTTACCTACAAAGAGATAGTAAATGTTTAAGTAAAATTAATAAGTTAATAACAGAAAGCCTTTAAATAGTTTTGTATATATCTCTTTTGGTTTTATGTTATGTTGTTATGTTTCATACTGAAAAGACAGATTCACATTTTACATTTAATATATCTGATTTAAAAATATTAAGAAACTTATTAAGCTTTTACATCCTAGACACATTTTTCATTTTTGATAAGGTTTGAATCGTATATTCTATAAGTAGGTACATACAGCATGTGAGTAAATATGTATCATATGAGTTTATATTACGCAAGCAGCTTCTGAATACATTATATTATGAGCTTGCATTCAGATTATGTTCTTGTGAGAAGTTGTCTAACCTCTCATAGTTGAGCAGTTTGAGGCACTACGGCATTTCATTATGAGAAAATGACATGGCTATCATCATCAACCAAAAGTCTATCCGTTCCTTATAATATTCATACTTATTTTTAATCTCGAGTAACTGCCAAATGTTGTGTCAGTCTTATTAATCAAGACATCTTTTTAAAATTATCTTCATATAAGAAACATATGAAAGTTTTTACTGCATTCTATAATATAATAAATAAGTTGTTCGAACTAAACCAGAATTTCAAGGACTACGACTTTGTGTTGTGTAGATATATATCAATTGCAGCCAATCTCTTTGACTCAACAGAGTTTAATCGGAAGCGGGAAGTAATTACTAAGACGTCAATCTAGACATTTCAAGTATTGCATTGTTGAGTCTATATTTTGTTGAATAATAGCAAACTATTTCTAAATTATATATGTTACAGAAATTTTTAATAACGACTTATAGAAAGAAAAATCTAGAGTTAATTAATGTCACTTTTTGTAACAGGAGAATGTAAATAGGTTTGATTTAAACGGTTCTTTAAAATTAATTTTTAGTCAAGATATTAGTTATCAGTATATTTAATTTTATAGTACTTTCAGTTTTTGTGTTATCGTTTAAATGTGTTAAATATTTTTATATTCTTTTTTACAATTTACCCTACAAAGAATAAGAAGCCACAAACAAAAGAATTGCTAAAAGACTAAGTCAATGTTTTCATATTTCAATTATAACTTTGTTAAAAAATATATGTGATCAATTATACAATGATAAAGAAATTAATGTCACTGATTCATCAACGCCATCTATATATGTGTTATTCAATTTCATCTAGAAATATTGCAAGGACTTCGTAAACTCATTATAACTTGGTCAATCTTAATGAGATAAAACTTGGAATTGTCTAAAACTAAAAAAAAATAATAATCATGAATAGTTCAAAGTTCGGTTTCCTCGTGAAATCATATCCGTGTGGGACAAACATCAAACATAATTTATTAATAGCAAATAAATACTCACAATCAATTTGTCCTTTGTTGTGCAAAGTCTAACCTATACGAGTATAACAATAACATTACCGTCCATTTAAATTTGTATGAATAAATTTCCTATTATTATTTATTTTCGATGAAATTTGTCGCATCATAAGGAAATGTATAACCTTATTATAATTTATAATACAGAACTTAGTTATTATTACATTTGAATAATACAGTGTGGTAATAATTCAAAGGAACGTAAAATTATCATTTCATAATCTTACGAGGAGATATTTTAGATGTCAAATGTTCTGATGATAAAACTATACTTATACCTCTTTTAAATTCATACCAATAAGTAAAAAAATTTAAAGTACTCTTATAAATGTATGAAAGAATGTATTTTAATTAAAAAAACTGCCTAGATGGGGTTTTTTGTTCAAAACATGATGAAATAAGTTATAAAAATCAAATCCCTTTTTTATTAACACTGATTTTATAGATAAAACAATTGTAAATATTTAATCATTTATTTAGATGAATGATAAAGGGGTTACCGCTACAGACGAGAAATTAACAGTCGGGAACGCGCAAGGGAAATTTACAGTAAAAAAACCTGAAAAAATTAGTGACATATTTATATATTTCAAATATGTATTTTAATTTTCAAGTGAGCAAGATTATTTTATAATGTAAAGTGCATATAAATATAATTACAAAAGAAAACTAATTAACATAGAACAAGAACAAAGATAAGTATCAAAGGTAGTAAATAATTTATATAATTTATAAAACAAAGAGAAGTATCAAAGGTAGTAAATTTTATTCACTTTAAAACAACGACTTTATGATCAAGTGCATTGAGAAAAGCTTTCTAGAACTATAAAGAAGACTGGAGTGGGTGGGAACAGCACATCTACCGTCATTTAATTATCTCACAACAAAACTGTTTTCTCAGGTACCCACTGTAATTTCCATTCGACTTGATTTTAATATATATTTAATATTAACTACACAGCGAATACTTACAAGAAACTTTCAAATGTGAAGAATTTTAATACTTTGTCAGAAATAATTTTGAAATTCTCATAAACCTAGTTGACACAACGATTTACTAAATGCGACATATTGTATTTAATTAGAAGGATATAGCAAGCCCCATCTGGCGATGAGCTTTATGTGTCTTAATTAAAACTTCTGTCCGATCGAGGCTCTATCAAACCTCAATGTTGATTTAAATAATATTTAATTGAATTCTAACTAGGAGAAACGGAAATATAAGCTCAAAGACAGTAAAAAGACTGATAATAATTCTATGTATAAAAATATAAATTTAAAGGCATAATGTGGACTTTAAAAGTTATTAAAGTATAGAAGATATATAATTAACGTAATTGTTCAATCTAACATTCAGTATTGAATAGCAGTTCAGCATTCTAAGATTTCATATTTAGACTCGAGTATCCTCCCTAATAACTGGCTTTTAAAAAAAATCTTTAATATTGTGGCTTCTATTTCTTATCAACGTAAATATGACATAGAAATCGTTTTTAAGTATATCATAGAAATAGTAACGACACCTTTTCTTACTTTTTGTTGAAAATTATAGGAAGTCTACTACTTAACACGCTTATGTGTACATGTAGAATCTGAACTTAAGATTATCTCAGCATTAATTACTCATCTTAACCACAGATCCGAGATGCTGGAACGGATGGGCGTGCTGACGTGAGTAATACAAATGAACTCTGAGACAAGAAAGGACGTGACAGATTACAACGGATTGTTTCTTATATCAAAAGTCTCCGTAGAATGAGGGCTTTAGAGAGAATCGAAGTATCGTTTACATTAAAGGATTCGGTGCATGAATATGGCATAGGTTTTTTGTGAAGAAATATTTAAATACTCAATTTATTGTATTAAAATGAGATGCTACTTCTGCAGTATTTATGATAAAATTTCTTTCAAACATAAGTTTAAAAAGTAAGGCAAAATATATTAACTATATTTCATTATGTGCAAGTTGTAGGCAAAAGTAAATTAAGGAGAAACAAACACATGTATTCGGCTTTGTAAGCAAACATAAAGGTTGTCGATTTCAATAATCATGGCAGAATTCATAAATATTTTTTTAATTATAAATTCTGAAATGATTGAAGCAAACATAGATAATGAAAATTTTTTAATTTTAATTGCAACGTTTTGTTTTATTTCAATAAATCATTGTTACGATTAATGAAACATAATTTAATATTTCGTCGAAATTTTTTTAGCCTAAGTATGAAGTTTATTTTAATAAATATTTTCTAAATTTAAAACGCTTTCGAGTATTTTTTATATAGTATACAAACAGTAGATATTATATAAATTCTCATCTGAATATTCCCATGGCGGAATAAGAATAAACCTTTCACATCTATGTTAATAGATATAAATTACAATAACAACTAGAATAGAATACATATGTTTAAAAACATAGTAATGTAGTGAATTCTTTAAAGTGAAGTGAAGTGAATTCTCTAGGTTTGTCTCTTATATAACACAATCACCTTCAAAATAAGAGTGACGAAATAACAAGCTTAAATGTACAAAAATAACAAATATTGGTTCCAATCTGATTTATGATGGTCTGATATATAATGTCTCTCACAACGGATTTGACATGTAAATAAGATTGATAGCCCAACGTTTTACGGATTATCCTAAAACTGAGGAATTATTGGAAAACAAATGAAATTTATATAGGGGATTTTTTTGATCAATCAATATTTTTACCGAATTAAAATAGTGTTTTTATTGCACCCTCCAAAATTATGAAATCTCCTTACGATATATAAAACTAGTAAATTACAGAAGCATTGTATCTATAATTTTTAATTTTCAACTTTGGTTTACGAGGCTATTACAGCATCAAGACATTGAAAACCAGCTTCTTTGTTAAAAGAAGTTACATTTTCTAATATACGAGTTCCCTTACAAGTTGATTGCGGCTTTTAAAACAATGTAAGGTCTTATTGTACTAGTTATTTTATTTTGGGGCGCCCACAAAGAAAACTCCTCTCAAACTTAGCAAAGACGGTCTACAGACAGAAACAGTTTTAAATTGTACGTTAAGTCTTTTATTTATGTTATTCACTTCTCTACCGGAGTGTATATTTCTTCAGATTTTATTCAGTTTTAATGTTTCTATTAATCTTCATTATATAATACGTAAAAACATAGATATTTATTATAATAATACTATACTAAAGTAGTAAGCGTTTAAATATATTTTTTTGTGTTTTTGGGCTAAAAACAGAGAAATATAAATTAAAAAACCATATGGTATATAATCAAATTTAATTTAAATGATTTAGATTTAGCAGAAATACTATAGACTGCACCAGGAGTATGGTGAGAATTAATAGTCTCATTACAATTTCTTGGTCCTTAAAACGAATATATGTATAATCGAAAAACTTGCAGCCAAGTACTTATAACAATTTCAGAAAATTTTTAAAAGAAAATTTGGACATTCCATAAAACACTTTATAGACAAGCACTGTATTCCATTCTATAAGTGTTACTTAGCCAATATTTTGTAAAGAAGTAAACTTACTTTAAATAACTATACACTTTGAAGTCAGCTACTATTTATTAAAAGACAATTAAAATATTCAGTTTTATAAATGTTGCATTTAAAAATGTACTTAAAGCAAATGAAACATAAATACACATAAAATCAGCACAAAAATTACGAACAACCATCTATTCTGGGCCATTACAGAAAACATACGAACACTTTTAACTTTATAGGTCACAATCTCCTTTAATGTACTCACTCGGGAATACGAAATCAATTGTGGTTTTATTTGATGTGTATAACAATACAAAAAGGTGTAGTTCAAACAAAATACATATTAATATCAATAACTTACAAAAGTATTTATTACATTCAATATAATTTAATTTAGACTCGCTTCCATTTGACGTGTTTCGGTTGAATATAATCAAATAAAAAAATAATGTGACAATACAATCGAAATAATGTGTATCATTACTTTTATAGATCAGGATATTGATCGCAATGTAATACAATAATGAGATCTAAGACTTTCGCAAGTATTAATTTAAACGAAACTAATATTTTTCGGATTAGTACTAATATATATATTTTAAACTACATATTCCCGATGTTTCGGTTACTTTCCAGCAATCATAATCACAGTGTGTGTAGAATTTTAAATAAGAAAATACGAGTGGTAGTCCAAAAAATATTAGTTTCATTCCAATGTAATACGTTCTAATAAGGGAGGTCACTCGTATTATCTTTATAGGATTTTAGTTTTCCTTCAATGGCCGCAAAAAATTAAGGTTCCTAGTCGTTTGTTACGGTGAATAGTTATTTGGTAAGGGTCAGAATGTTTTAAATCGGAATTATATAAATTTCATAGATTCGCACCATTCTTGAATAATACCACTGAAATGTTTCCTGAGAAATATGACGGTACTTAAGTTATATAAAAAGTTATGGTTTAATTGAAATTTGTTGAAGGTAATATTCTTTTTTCTAATGTTATTAATATAAAAAAATATTATTTCAATGTTTCTTTTAATATAAACAACTCTTCTTTCAACTCTTCACCGAGATGCTGATAACCCAATCACAAACGAACAAGTGTCTACTAAAATTTATTGGCGATTATGGGATTTTATTTGTTTATATCTGAATAGGAGATATTGTGTTAACTTGTACTTTCATCCAAATGAATAGCATCTAAAAGCTCAATCAATAAATAATCTTCAAAACATTGTAACAAACATGTTAACCTTACTTACCTTTTAGTCTTTATATAACCATTTGTAAAAAAAACTTAAGAAATCGGGTATCTTAAAACATGTTAAATGCTTTTGGATTAAGTTGGAAATTTGTGGACGTGACGAAATGATTTAACAATTCGTTGCAAAATTTCCAAAAAGATACAAAGGAGAACTTTCGTCGAGGATTTAGAGTTTCGAAACTTTTAAAACTATAAAAGCAACACGTCTTGATCATAATAATGCATTGGCTATATTCGTTATAAAGTATAAACTATAAAGTTATGATGATCATTTAATTAATTATGTTATACAATTATAACTGACCGCTGTTTCTTAATTCTACATAAGAGAGGAAAAATATCATTTTGTAACCTAATCCACACGACGAATTACTTTTGTCACAATTTATGATTTTGTTCACTCAAATCTCTGGTATAGCTATCAGGATTTAAGTGCAATATCCTGTAATAAACTGTGGTAATATTTATTGTCTTATTTCAATAAGTAATGCTTTAGGTCATTTACATCAATAAGTTAGTTATTTAATGAGAATACTTAACTAGTATTGAATTTATGGTTAAAGTGTTATATTTAAACATAACACGAAGATAAAAAGCTTTATTATCAGATACTCACTTTGTCCACAATTTTCGGTGCAGATTTCCACTGGCTTAGTTTCTCTGCTGTTGCAACTTGATTATGCTCCTTATTTTCAAGAAGTCTCAGAGTAGACACTACGGCTAGTCCAATACCCACAACCACCAGAACGAATAATGAAAATATACATAGTTTTGATTTCTTGGACACCACCATTGCCATATTCTGTCTTTATTCACTGTTTGAAAATCACTTCAGCTATTAATGATTCTTAATATCCACTTATAGTTTATAAATTTTGCAATTATATCTTTATTTTTAATAAAATTTATGTACTGTATTTAATAAGTTTTAAATTAAATAGTAGAGCATATCAAATAAATGTGTAAAATTTGCAAAAATAATTTTTTTATAAAAAAATTATGATTCATTTAAATAATTTGATAACAAAAAACCTTCAAAATATAAGGTAAGACTCGAAAAAAGTCGTTTCTGACAACGTATTTCTATAGCGGGTACTGCCCAAAAAAGGATGGCTTTCCCTTCTCAGTTGCGATAAGAACATTCCAAAAATGTAGTAAATTAAAAATGTCGTTTTCATTAAAAAGAAAATTTCTTTAGAACCCGCTTATCTTTTTTTTAATAATGCTTACTGCACAAAATTGTTTTCAATAGAGATTTGGTGACATGATTTGTCTTCAATAAAAAATATATTTCGATGCGCCTAGAGTTATATCATAGCACTTTTAAAGAAAATATATAGACCAGACAGATCTTTTACAGTATGGTATGTGGATTCCTCGATCTTTCTTACTTTTGAACAACAACAGTTTGTTCGTACTTTCATCAATACGAAACCGGTGAGTAAGGATGTAGGACATCCATAAAGGGTTAACAGTTGATGTGACAGTTGGCCTTATGTTATGAATAAAGTTTGGCTGAGGTCTATTACCATTGAACACGCAAACTATGTTTTCAAATTATAAAGTTCCCAACACGAATAAGGCAATTAAATAGGTCACAAGTCCTGAATTCCTGAAATTGGTTGTCGCGAACGTAATTTCGTTTGTGGTTTCCCCTAACTGACTTTGTAGGCAAGTTGAGAAGGTTAATTCATTTTAAATAGGTAAGCTGAAGTTGGTTAGATTATTTTTGGCTATTGCGTATATATGTTCTAAAGAAAAATGTCTGTTATAAAGTATTTAAAATAAATTTTTGTTCTAGTTTCTTTGAATAAGTAATTTAACTTGACAGTGGATTTGGATTTTTCATTTTTGTAAAATGTAACGTTGAATGTTTTAAGTCTAAACACAGAAATATAATTTTATGAATCATAACTTTTCACTATTGATAGTTTAATGTAACTTCATCAATATCTCTCACGTCTCGGCTTCTGACGTAAATTCACTTTAGCGATATTTACTTTAACAATATTAAGATAAAGTAAGATTTCTTGTTTAAAATATTATTCTATAGATACCATTTGAAATATTGTTAAGACAGGAAAAAGTTAGCTTGCCTTAAATATAAGCATATTTTAAAATAATCAAGAGGTGTAGTTCCTTGTATTTTTTGAAAATATTCTTTTAATGTTTTTTATTAAAAGTATCTAAAATTTAATACTATATTTTAATATATATTTCAAACTGAATTGCATTTTACTATATTTAAATTCGCCATTTCCGCATAAAAATACTAGTTAGATTTAATGAATTATTTACATTTTATCTAAAAAAAAAAATAGTATATTAGTTTACTATGGGTAGCATTCTTTCAAATGTATTTGTTATTCAAAACGGTTAGCGCTTTACTTATGAAAACGTCATATCTCGAACACACAAAATGAGTTGTATTTGGCATCGCTGCATTGTTATGTAAAACTAAGCTGAGTTAAGAGGCCACCTACGGGCTCTCAGGTAATCTCGTTGTTAAAAATAGATTTTCCACTTGAACTATATTTCAATGTAAGTGAAATATTTTATACATATGTATATCTCTTTAATTATTTTACCTAAATATCTATATATTGCTTTATATGTAACTTGCATTTGGAATTACATTCGTATTAAGTTCTAGCAGGGGGTTTTCTTGTGTGGAAGTTATGTTAAGATTACATTTCATCTTAATATGTCAAGATTTTTTTATAAATACTGAACAAAAGCATATAACCAAGAACAAACATAAGTATAAATATCATAAGAGTGAATTCGATGTGTATGGTAATTTATAAAGCTCATAGTCGAATGACATTTTCATTAAATATAGCCTAATGAGATAACGTTAAACACGACAATATGATCCGAAATGTATAAGGGGATTTCAGGCATACTAATGCGTTCTAAAATACCTAAATTGATGGTTTGATTTAAATGGCTCTAACTTTAGTTAGAATTGTTTTGGAGTAGTTGTTGACGTTGTAAATGGGAACGTCGATTCAAATTTTCAACCTTAACAAACATTTTAATCAACGTATCTCTAATTACGTTCAATTTATATAAATATATAAACAATTAGTAAGAAGTGGTATAACTTCTTCTAACTAATATCAAATATCATCTGTTTGACATTGTTCGACTTGATAACTAAAAAGTTATTATATCCAAATATTGATGGCGAAAGCTGAATATGTTATTGTGAAATCAAATTTACATATCTTTGCTATGAATTTTATCGAGGAAAGAAAAAAACCAAGCTAAAACTTAATGATTATCAACACACTTTTTGCATTTACATCGTCACTCACGGGTTTGTTTAAGTCAACTTCGTGGTTTGCGCGTCCTTGTCCCAGAGAGCTTACGGCGCACGTTTTTTTTTTAGTTTTCTTTAATTGTAGAGGCAAAGGATCCGGGAGCACATTTTCGGCACAACACATCGCCCGCTTACAAGCTACTAAAATCTGGTAGCATCAGCTGTTTCGAAGTCGATACCGTTGGCGACGTCTAGTCTGCGAAGCTGACCTCGTTATCTCTCTGCCTCAGAAGAAACTGTTGGTTTTATTTTCAATAGGGTAAACCAACCGTATTAGCTTTTGAATAGAATTTGACGTAATACCCTTGCAAGACAAAAATAGGGAGATTTATTGTCTTATATATTATATCTATAAAAATATGTTGGCAAACATCTAATAGTTCTAAAAAGTCAAGAATTTTTTACTAAAAATAATTAAAAGTTACCTAAATTTAATGTTTTGCAAAAATCAAGTAGACATTCGCTATCATTATATTAAAAAGAATTTACATAATTCTTCTTGCAATCGATTACTCGTAGTAACTGTTTTAGTAAGGCGTCTTTTCGTCTGCCAGCCTGACCTCGTTATCTCAAGCGCCGCAATGAAACAACTTTACAACTACCATTCGTTTTAGTAGAATTCAATAACTTAATTGAACAAAAACTTTACCATGACCCTACTATATACATAAGCTATTATTTTTTATAATAAAAAGTAATAAATAGGTAATATTTTATTATTTTTTAACATTATCTATTGTGATAATTTAAGTTTTTAATATTTCACTATAAAAATTTCACTATAAAAACATAAAATCTCGCGTAATCCTCGAAATGTACATTATTTTTAATAGCATTTTATGGTCCAAGAATTTTCGCATGAAGAATTTCGCTATTTTGTTTCCTGTTTTTATAAGTAATCTTGCGAGAGCTGTGGCATAAAAAATAATCTATAAAATAATTAAGGATTATAATACGTCTCGTTATTTACAGAACACTTATTTACGAAATCATGACTTCGTCTCGGTGGATTAGCATGAAGATGATTTTGCAAAGCACAAAAATTATTATTCCCCAGTAATTTATATTAAACAGCTGATAGCTTTGAAGAAAGTATTTGTTTGTTCATTTTGAAACCTATAAATCTATACAATGCCTTATTTCTAAATCTTTATGCTTTGAAATTATTATTATTTTTTTTACATTATCAAACAAAAACACAGAAAATCTAACTCCCGTATAGGTGCGGCCTAAGAGATAGAGCTTCTAAAGTCAATATAACCTAAGTAACCGAACCATAACACTTGAAGACAATCTGTTTTTGATTAACGGATAGACTATTTTTTAGTCTTTAGACTGTGTTTTTTACTGTAACGATTCTATTTAATTTTAGATTACTATTGAATCTCACAGAGATCCTTGATGGGAGCAATGATGAAAAGATGACCTACATGCTACTGGCCTATGTACTGCTCATAAATAGTACTCAGCCTTTATTAATATTATAAAACCGGTCGAAACTAGTATAAATAATAAAATAAACGCGAAAAGATATAAAGAAATATTTTTTTCAAATGTAATTATACCGTCTACTTCTGCTACTTTGGATTTCAATACTAGGAATAGTAATTTACTGTTAAAAAGAAACATATTTTTAATGCCCGGTCTCGGCAAACCAGATAACGCCACCGGGACACTAACTATCTAAAGCTAAAATAAGAAAAGAATGCAAAATAAATGTAAAATAAAATATTTGCAACGAAATATTCTATGAGAATGTCATTTATAAAAACATGCCTTTTGAGCATCTACTTACATCGCCATTTTTAATTTACACCAATTTTACTCTTATTTTTTTATGAATATGGAATAACAAAACCACCTAAATTTAGTACTTAATTTTTTTTTTAATTCTTTTCAGCTTTAGTTCTTAATAGAGAACATATGTTTAATCAAGTTTTTAAAACAAATTTTGTCCGTAGCGTTTGAAAGTAGTCTTATTTAAAATAGCGATGCAGGCCATACGGTCTCTTAAATATTTTATTTAGAGTGGATGTGTTTGTTCGGGGTCTGTGTATGGATACTAAATATTAATATAACGATGCCAGCATGCTTTTTAAAGTTATTAAACGATAAATATTTATACGAATGTTTCTCTTATCGACACTATCTTTTCTTATCATTTATTGTTATAAATAATCTAATTTATTTTAGATTTTCCTATTCTGAGATAAGATGCAAAGACCTAATAAACTTTTTGAAGTAAATTGAATATGACAATATGAGATGGTATAAGAACTGTTTCTTTTTTTAAACGTCTTTATAGAAAAAAAGTATATGATAGCCTGCGGTTGACAAGCGAGACTTTTTGTGTTCTGCTCACGAACTGTCAAAACCGAACGCCTGTCAAGTTACATAACAATTGTATGATAAAATCAGTTCTCCCATCTGGAAAGCATCACAAATTCTTATCGCATTTTAAAACTATTACGTATTAAAAAATTATGCGTTGAATTAAATATTATAAAAGAGTCTCTAATAATCTTTTTTTAATTAATTTAGAAGAATTACAAGAGTTACCACTTTATTTTTGCATAATTAAAAATATATACAATAGAATATGTTTTAAGAGCTAAAACTTTATATTGCTTATTAAAAAAAAACAAGTTATAAATAATATAACATAAGAAGCCAACACTCACAGTTTTAGGTTCACATGACATTCTTTATTCAAGTTGAATACATTGTGTTACAAGTCATGTCGATTGAAGGTATTTTATTAAACGTCAGCTGTCACTTGATTTTTTGACAATGACAGCATCTTTTATGCCAATAGCACAAGCACGCGACAGTACCGTTGATTCTAGACTGAAATGAGGCTCCCACGTCTCACATTTGGCAAATACAAGGATAAAAACCAAGCAAACATAAACATCTATTCAAATGATGAAAAAGCTTTTTCCATTTCCTTACCCCTTATACTATCATCATAAGAAAAGGCTTTGACGACACGATACATACTTAATGCAACTGGCATGATGTCTCTGCACGGATGAAAGTAAAAAACAATGTATTTAATTATTTTTTCGTTAACTTTGATGTTTTCATTTATAAAATACACTTTTCTTCCTCAAGTATGAATATTTAGAATGAATTAAACTAAAATATTTTGGATTACTACGCGATTTTTTATTAATTTAAAACTACATTATCCCGACGTTTCGGTTACTTTAATCGGGATAGTGTAGTTTTAAATTAATAAAAAATCTCGTAATTATCCGAAATATTTTAGTTTTATTTAAATGTCTCGCGAAAATCTGATATCTCATTATATTTAGAATAATATTTATCTCACTAAAATATGGTTCTAGCTAATGATATTCAAAATATATTAAATTTTACTAATTATTGCTCAACATAATCTTGAAATCATAGAAACTGGAAAACCATATGTTTTCAGAAACAAGCAAGCTACTGGTCTTTAACTAGAAGTGTATAAAGAAAATTGGAACGGTCTTTTTGTAACCATACTATAAGAAAATAGCTTAACCCTTAGCTGGCTAGATTGCTTATGAGATGGCCTATTCAAAGGCTTTGAGCCAGTAGAGTAGAGGTCAATCCTTATATTTTAAGAATCGTATTGAGTACCCAACGTTTTATATTGACAAATGGATTCGATCTCTGAAACCAGATAGGATCTTTTGTTCCTAAATGCCACCATGGGTAATAAATAGCGTAATGATAAGAAAGAAAATTAGACTCGAAGCGTAAAGTGGAGTGTTTTACTATATTACATAAATAATGTATGATTGTAAATAGGAGGGAATAATTCTATTCAGTAATTTGCTGTGTTAAGCATTCTATGCCTTAAATTGTATGTATAAGTCGTTACTTTCAAAAGAAATTTACTGTAACCTACAAAGAAAAAATATAATAGCAAAAAATTAGATAAAAAAATTATTCAAACATAAATGTTATAAAACCACATAATGTTACATAATCTTTGCGGGATTTTAAGATGAGAATTTCCTTTTAGTGAAATTATATAAAAAATTGTAAAAAGTTCATTATATCATTGTATATTTTCTAATGTTTCGGATACTTTACAACAACCGTAACAATTTTCAGCCAAGATGAAACAAGTGATGTGCTATAAACCTTAGCCTGTAACCTTTTTCGTATATGCCTAAAACGTAAAGCTTACAAGTAGGTTAGGAATAAAAACAATCGTAACATCCTCCTCCAGCATTAATTTACAAGAGTTTTCAACACCACTCGTCACTTCGAAATGCTAGATATAATGTGGATTTTATAATTTATATCTTATTTCTCATAAAATAAAGTTCAAATACTGTTGAACTTTTACATTTCTTATTTTTATTTGCGAATATTGAGTGCGTCTGAGTGATGTGTACCTGCTTTCAAATGTTTTTTTCAAAGCTATCTGGGTAAATATAATATTGAACAAAAAAAAAAAACCAGACTGTTTTATGATTATTATAACAAATTATTATATTCAGTACAGTCAAAATGTTTGTATAGAAAAGTTACAAACGGTAATTGTCGGTAGAATGTTCTTCTTATTCACACGTTTATGTGATGCTTAATATCAACTTAACGACATTTGCTAGGGTGACTTAAAAAAAAATAATGGAATACAACAAACGAAAACTTTAACTAGATGCAATCTATTTACATAATAGGCTCTATCCAAATTTCTATTCAGGTTGTAAAAGATACATAACTGTTTGTAATTTTAGGTGTATGTTTTATTAATAGTTCCTAATTAGTTTATCTGAAAATTCAGAGTTATCGGAGTTAATAGATCCTATAATCCTATCACTTTAGGATAAAAAATGTATTGGTTCTATTAGTGTAAGTAAATTTTTTTAAATAATACAATTATTTTTATAAAAAAAAGTGTAATATGTTTTGTATGGTGATGGTATTGAATTTGTTATTTAGTGCTATTAGCTATACTTATAAAAGGTTAAATTTAGACGAAATAAAAAAAAAATGGCATGTTTAATTTATTTAAATTTAAAAAAAAAGAAATTATTTAAAAAGATTTTGTTAGAATAGAAGATAACCTACTTGATAACTATTTCTTCTATAGCAGAATCATTTGTTATTTAGCACTACAATATTAAATAAAAGTTAAGTTTTCTACATAAATACAAAATTATAGAAAATTATCTGTGCAATTTAAGAAACTAGACGCATTCTAGCCTCAAGGAAAAAAATGCAAAAAGATAATGTAACAACAAGTTCAGGCTGGCTTACAATTACAAGGGAACCTGTAAATGAATCTATGACTCCTTTATTCCTATACCTTAAGGACTATTTTACTATGAACTATTTATCAAGGCCTTTGTTTCCGGTCAATTATTTACCAACTCTGTAAGAAATCTACGTAGCGATTGCTATGACATGATACGAATTTTAATAAGTAGCTTCGGGCGACGGTATACAAAATGCATTAGTCGCCTTGAACGCTGAATAATATAGAAATGAATCAAAAAACTGAATTCAATTTGAATATAATATCAAATACAAGAGCTCTTGAAGTATAAAAATTGAGAAAAATACATTTCTGAAGCCGGGAAATAAATTTATACTATTCCATTGAAATGTCAATAATATTTATAACTTACGATATATTATTATATAAAAATGTATGACTGTTGTTATAAAATTTGAATATAAATGCCTAATTATATTGTTATATAAAACATTCTCCTAACTATATTAACATAATCTAAGATATAATTTATTTTATCCAGGAATTTTAAGCAGAGGACAGTGTTTATTTAACAGCATACAATTAAAACCAACTTGTTTGTTCTCAGCAGAGCGGATGCAATTTGCGGCTGAAATATACTGCTGAGTGTGATATGCTAACGTGACCCCGTTCCTTGAAACTTAGCACAAAGTTTACCTGAACAACTTGGATGGCCGTGGAAAGCTAAGAAAAACAAGCGAGCGACCCAGGCTTGTTACAAAGTTGGATGGGATTAGATTTTGTGTTTAAATAACTATTTATTTACAACAAGTAACAGATACTTAAATCTGACCGGACACAAAAACGAATTAAGAAATTAATTATTGTCAGATCTGTTAATTGTGAATTATAGAAGATTTTAAGTAAATAAGCATCGTGATATTTTTGTGTTAAATTCCAACAAATGAAAGTTAATGTACCGCGTTTTACATTTAGTAATAAATTGAAATCGATAAATAATAATAAAACGAACTAAAATCCGGATAGACCATTCAAAATTTGCAACGCTATAAATTGTTTCGCTAATGTTCATGAATTCAAAAGCTATTTACCATCACAGAAATGTTAATGATATCAATTATGATAAATTTTTTTGTTATTATTGATTTTGTATAAGTATGATTTAAATAATACAATTTCTTTTTCACTCTTAACAATTGCATAATTAAATATCAGCTTGGATGTACATTCCTCATAAAAGCTATATAAAATATAACATCAATTCAAACGTCTCGAAGCAATTTTTCTCTTTATATTAAATTTCAGTAGTATGAAGCGTCGTATTTAAATTAATATGCTCCGTCTAACTCAAAGCTGTTAGAATTCTTATAACACTTTATGTGGATTGTTGGACTGTTGCGACATTTTATACATTGTAAAGACTTTGTCTGCAAAACATAAAACATCCTCAAAGCCTAACAAATAAAACAGGCTTAGAAATAATAGAACTATTTTCGTTAAACCAATGATTGATTGTGTCGTTATTTATGAAGTTTATTATACAAGAAATAGTTACGGAATGTTATGTCGTCAACTTGTTCAACAAATTGTTTTCGGAATCTCCGGGGAATGCGTGTTTAGGACTAGCTGTTGTCATAAATATCGAATCATTAACTTTTCTTATAAATTGCCTTATTCTTGTATTTTCTTTATGGAGAGCATACATTACAATACTTTTTTTGCTAATAAATACGAAAATAATTACCTTAAAAATTTTATTTCTATATTCTTGTTAATAGTATTATTATTATGAAGATTTTATTATGTTATTTTTAGGTGTGGTACAACTTTGTTGTTGTTTGATAATAAGGATAAAATAAATTAGAAATTCTATTCCCAAGTGTCTAGTTATCTCGTAATTATATAAAGTAGTCGACGGAAATATAGATACTTTCTTGTACCAAATCGGTCTTAATAGAAAAGTTTCAAACTCGTAATGGATATCTAATAGATAAATAACTGGTGCCGTTGCGATAAAGCTTTTTGACAGTTTTACAATTAGAAGATGTTTACGGTCGATAAATTGCCCATCAATATTTAATAAGACTTATAACAAATATGTACATAGATTATATTTTATAATTTCATCTTATATGTATATATATATAGTGATTGTGAGGATTTGTGTTACTTACATTTTGTTAAATTTAATCTAACTCAATACCTTTACTGCATCACGTTGAGGTTAGATTGGATGTGCATGTTGCAATACCATTAACAGTTTTCCCATGTAGTAGTCAAGCAATATAGTGACTTCGACATGAAAGTGCTATCCACTAATTTCAATGTGCGATTGACATTAAGGGCATTGAATAACGTTTATTTAATTGAATTTGTGAAATTCCTAAATGGTTTAAATGTAATATATTCTTAAATAGGTATTTATGTAAAATATACTTACATGAAATGCACCTGTAATAAGGGGTCCCGCCTGGCCGACGTATAAAGTAGAGGCCGAATCGAACACCAGCTCCATAGGGTTTCTTTTGACTACTAAAGTATCAAACTCGTGACAGTTTAAAAACAAAGTAACATTATCAGAGGTCACTTTGAGGGCAAACCGACTCCATTTTTTGGCAAATGATGGCACGACAAACGATGCTATAGTCTGACTTAAAGCATATATATTTGGATCTGTATAGAGAAGCGAAATGTTTGTCAAACCAGGCCCAGAAGGTATTAATTGAACTCCCAATTGGACCACAGTCTCCAAAGGGTTAACAACGGAGAAAAGGAATCCGCCATCTTTGTTGGCCGGACGTACGGTAGCGGTTATTGAAAATTCCGAATATAGTTTCTCTGGCATGAAGAGCCTATATGGCGATTTAATATCGGAGCCCGGTTTAAGGCCGTATGCAGGAAAGCCGTCGAGACCTTCATCGAAATACTGGGTTTTTGGGTTACTGAATGGAACCCCAATCGCGTGTAGCAAGTCGTATTCCGGGATTTCTGGAAAGCAATAAACATATCTTTATTTTATAGCCACTTTACTGCGCTTCTTTTGGTTTAGTTCCCTGTATTTGTGTGTTAATTTCTTTAACTAGCAGAAGTAATTTATTGTTCAACTACGCTACGCTAGTTTGTTTTCCAATTGTTTATTTTGTATAAAGTTTACTGCTTTTTATTTCAAAAGACAAATTAAAGTAATTGGTACAAAGTGTTCACTGTAGGTTTAATTAGTTTTAAAATTAGATGAAGAATATTTTATACTGAGTCTTTTTTCTTTTGAGAGTAGTCTATTTATGTATAAACTTAAAGGAAATGATTCTTAATTATGATAATGAAAAGTGACAATAAATTAAACGTTGTCTTAACTTATATATGTTATTTATAACCGGCTGGCAACAAATTGAATGTAATTAAGTAAAATGTGTGTTCATATTGATATTAGCAGTAAGGGTAAAAATTTCTTCATAGTTAAGTCATGACTGGCTCTTGCGGTTTAATGTACAATCAAAAAATTCATGAGTTCAAGTTACTCTACAGTACAGCGTCGCTTATAAAATATTTGGGAGTATACGAAAAAGTTTCGTTTCAATTTCTATCATGTTTTTTTTAACTCTAATAAAAAAAATTTTTATATCTTTGGTTTGGTGTTATCATAAATTGCTTGTATTCAATATCACAAAGTTTTTTTAAGTGTTATTTGTATATAAATAGTGACTTTTTGAGATACCGTAAGTATATATATGTATATCATCACTTTGTGTGAATTACAATAGATTTCCTTGATCTTCTATAAGAAATAAAGTATATCTAACTTTAAAAGATTAAAGTTCTTCTTGTCTTATTTTAACGAGTTATTTCTTTATTAAAGCAAGTAAACATTTGCACTTCCTTATAACCAATATCACAATTTTGAAAGTTAAGCAACATTAACAAATAATACAAATGTCTTTTGCTGTAAAAGCTTATTGCTTCTTAGCACGATTTAAAATACTTAAACATGCCGTATGTCGTCAATTTGGTTTAACCACCCGTGGTTTTGTTTATATTTCAAATTATGTAACCGTTATTTTTACTTCAAATATCTTTACGCTGTACTAAACCAGAACTCAAATGTCGTCTTAACAGATATCTTTGTGTGGACTTGATGATAAACATTTAACAATTTTATATAGTTCTGCTTGTCTGGGCTCTTTTGTAATGTAATTTTTGAGTAACAGTTTATTGTTCCAAACAGATGAAATAAAATGTCATGTAATGTTTTACGTATCTTTTTATTTATTTTTGGTTTCTAACAGTATTTAACTCCTTAAGTTTTTCATAATTTGAGTTTTTCGAAGCAAAGCGACAAGTTACAAATTAATGTATATGTGTTTCAACAATAACAATTAAGTGTTACCAGAACTTATTCAAAACGAAATATTTTTTTCGAAAAAAATATATTTCTTTTAATGATTTACATTACGATAACTTTTTATATAAAAACATCTTTTAACAAATAGTTCAAATTTAATAATTATATGAATAAGCACCTAAGATTGTAAACTATGATCGTGTTAAATTTCAGTTTTAACAAAACGGAAGTAATTAATTTTTTTTTGTATAAAATTGTAATCATTAAAAAATAAAATAAAAATATTCAAAATAAAACAATACTTGCCGTTAGGGTATTTGGATCCAAAAATGCCGTCGTTGGCTGCACATACTGTTGAATATAATACAATTGTGAGCCAAATGTACCTGTAACAAATGAAATTGAGTTAGAGACAAAGCATCTGAGCAAATTTAGAATATAAAATAATTTTATTTTAGTCTTGACTCATAGTAAAACGTTTTGTTACATGTATGTATTTTTTTGAAGTAGCTAAAAGTTGCACTAAATATATAAAATCCGTCAATTATTTTTAATTTTTAGAGTTGTTTTTATGATTGAGTGAAATAAAATAAAGAGGCTCCTTCACAGGAGCAATAAATAAACTTCTGCTACGTCCATTCAGGGACCTCCAATCAGGTCTGTTTGTTCCACTAAAAGAAGTCAATCTGCAATTCAGATGACATTCAGGATGAAGCGAATCTTAATTGACATGTATCTGTTATTGATGAAATTGCTTTTTGACTACCAAATATTGGGTATCGGTCTCATTGTCTTGTTGTTAAGCATTTTATTATGGTGGAATAAAGTAATATCTAAAAGCCTTATATTATCATATGCATTCTTCACTGACAATACGAAATACTTTTCTTAAATACTAAGCATTGGCTACATTAAAATGTTACGGAAAAATTAAATTAAAACTGTTCATATCATATCATGTTGTAATTGTTAAACAAAGTGCCAAATACGTTTATTTTATAACGCCTCCCCGCTTTCTCCATTGTAATTCAAATAATGATTAATAGCACCTGACAAAAGGGATTTAATACATGCTCTTTTTACAAGGGCATATTAAAAACCACTAAATATCCTCGATTTATTGATATTAAGTTGTAATTTACGCTCGTTGTAATCGATAATACATTTTGCATATAGCAAAATGATTAGTATTGAAAATAATTTTAACACTAAGTTATTTTAATTACTGTATGTATTTCATGTCCTAATATAATATTTTGTTGATTAAATAAATGATAGAATCGATTGACTAGTCGTGAAAATCTAAAATTACTTAACCAGTTAACGATAAGTAGACATTAAAATAAAATAGGTCTAGTATAATCCAGATCAAGGAACACTTTATCTAGTAATCAAGATTGTGTACTGAAAGAGTTCTCGTACTGCGAATAATTGAAATACAAAGGTAACAGAAAATAAAGATGAGCTTGATTTAATTATTTTTCGATTCAAACAATACAACGGTATAATTGATGAAACCGTAATTAAACGGAACATCCGTCTAGTGCCAGTGAGAATTAATTGTACAGAACAAAAGTCATAAGTACCGATCCATCAGACCGAATGTTGAAGGAGGTTTGACAGCGGGTCTATTTCAACTTGAATGTGGGTAACACATACCCAGACATACCATTAACGTAAATAAGGACATCAATCATTACTACATTGTACACAAATTGAAACTTATTAGAAGTAATATAATTTTTAAAATATACAATGTTTTTTATATTATCAGTTTCATAAGTAAGAACCAATTTGTATTCAGAACCTATCTTTTACTTAAAATATTAAGTTATGTCAAATTAATATTCAATATTCTTTAATCTTTATTTGTCGACATAATTAAATTTGTGATGGGATCAAATAAGGTCGAGATTCATAAAACTGCTTGGAATTTTATTAAGTCGATTCATGTATATACATCAGAATTATCTATAGTTGAATTCTGATGCTTTATAAATTAAAATTTTTACTTATTAATATATGATTATAATTGAATGAATCGATTTCGATTAAGATTTATTTTTTTTGTTACAAAAAAAAAACGCTATTATAATATATAATCAATGGACAGCTTTTCAATTAATTTTCCATAAAATATGAATATTAGAAAATCATTATTCAAATAAACGATAGCAAGCAATTGAAAATAAAGTGACTTCTACAGACATTCTTATAAAAAAGTCGTTAACCTTTCAGTGACTCAACCATTAGTTAGTTGAAGATCACAGACAATAAACTGGTATCAATTACACAGATTAAAGATGATGCTAATTAATTTATTGGCCTACTGGTTATTGCTCTCTACATTAGTATATCACATTAGATCATCTTGCGTTTCTTTAACTATTGAAAGTAATGTACTAGAAAAAAAATCCTGCATTATGCCATGACCTGTGTGACTTAAAGACGTAAATAATATTATATATTATTAAAGCGTTATTAATTATGTACTATGTTTTAAGAATCATGACTTAATAGAAGTGAGAGCCTCATTTTTCAACGCCTTTGTATTAAATTATGGTAATAAGTTTTGTGACCCTAATTCACTTGACAGTGTAATGCCTTTAATATGTCAGATTCTTTACAATTTTTTATTTTCAATATTAAATATGTTTAGTTTTAGTTGTATTTAAATCATAAGTACATAGTTATACTCAGTTAAATATACTCATATATATTACTAGCTAGCACCAATATGAGATTAAAATAAATACAAAACAATCGTGTAAATTTACAACAGAAGATGAAAATTCTCGCTTCCTAATAAATGACATCAAGTAGCTCTCATAAAAACTTAAATTTTTATTATAGTATTGGCTTTCATATAAGAGACTGAACGACAATGTACGAATTGATTTTATTTTTCAAGCACAGTGTCAGGGATGAAGTCTTGTGTCGGATGACTGATTTTAGGATGGGCTTTATAATTTAAGCTATTTTCATGCAAATTGAGCGAAACAGCGGAACGTCGGGTCATTGTCATTATCCGATGTATCCTGATCGAAATATTTAATGGCTTTAACGTATTTTTGTGTCATTATAAAATTACATTAAAAAGATTTAATCTTTTAAGCTCTATAAGAGAATGTTTAACGCTTTATCCTATGGTTTATACAATAGTATGTAATAACATAATATACGAAATTTATAGTTTGTTTTATTTAAAAACATCATTATGGAAGAATAGAATAACAATATTAAAATATACGTACAACGAAAAAAAAACATTTTATGAATATTTGCAAAATGTTGGACATATACGTTATTTAGAGTCAATTATTAATGTTTAAATAGACTGTTTACGTTTTATTTATACATATTCAAACAATCAATTCACTTTCCGGGTATTTCATTGAGTTCCCATCTTTATGAATGCCGACAAACTATTGTCACCGTATATTACCTCGTTTTAATGTCATATCAGCGACTGAATCTTTTACAAAACAATGTTACAAGTGTAAGGAATACTAATTGAGTATGAACCTTTTACGTACTGGGTGCTATTAATGATACTTGGAACTAAGTAAGTTTTTGTGATAATTAAATTTACAATACTTATATAATATTAATTCACATGTAATTGTTTAATGTGGGATGGGAGGTTTGCATAATTATGGACATTCATTTAATACCATAGTATTTAATCAGTCAAAATTTT
>DVQP01000098.1:0-34710 GCA_018231745.1 Danaus eresimus
GGCGTCACTCGTTATATGATATTTTATCCATACAACGATGTCGCCCGGCGATGTTTATTTTTTTTTAATATGTAGTGCGTACGTAACAAGAATAGTGTGAGATGCCAAGCCAGTAGTACAATTTTATGACTGGTAGAGTATCAGGAGATGTACCTTTCGTTATTTATCAACTGTTCGAAAAATATGTAACTATGAATATAATTTTGCTTATGATGTTCGTTCTCAAAATGTACTATGGAGAACGGGATAAGAGGAGTATTGAGTAAAATCAAATAGATTAAATTGCAATATTGTAAGTTACCGACTGTGGGAAGTGTTTACATCTGTAAATATAATTTTTCATCATATAAATCAAAAGGTTAAGGTATTTTAGTTGTTTATTATTTTTATATTTTTGTTCTTCTTAAACATGACACATGTAACAGTGTCAAAAGAAGGTAAAGAAAATTAAAATCATTTTCCAATTTGAAACTCTAGATTAAAATATAATATACAATGGCGTTGCAATATTTTTCCGTTCAAAGTTCCTTATAGGCCTTTGCTGGCTTAAATAATATGGAAGATGCAAGTATTAGATAAAGATGAGTTAAATAGCCAGAAATATTATTACGACATATTTTGCTACATTCGTGGGCTTAAAGAAGACTCATTCGGCAAAAAATGTCCTATATTACTGTATATTTACCAAAACACAGCGGAAAACTCATTCGTATATTTTATTTTCAATATATATTATTTCTGTATTCTTCAGCAAGCGTGATGATTAATGCTCAAAAAACCTTCTCCATATGAGAAGAGGCCTTTTCTCAGCTGTGAGCTCCGATAGGCTGATGATGATGATGTATTCTTATAAATTAAACCTGCAGTTTTTTTCAGTACCAATTGATATATTTAATCAGTATCTCAAACTAAACAAAACTAAAAAAAACTATTAATTTTTAATCGTAAAAGCAATTCTTGCAGCTTTAAACATTCAGGCAGCATATCTACAGGCTAACTTTTATGTGGGAATTTTTAAATTAAAGAAACGCTTCATGTCCCAATTCATCGTAAGTTCGTACTTATTTGTATATTTTCTCTGCATCATGTTAAACATTATTTAATATTAAAAAGTTTACCTTTAGGGACAATTTGGGTGTGGTATAACATGGTAAATAATGTGTAGTAAATGTCCCAAAAACATATGTACATAATATTCACGCAAATTTTGAACGTATTCACTACATCTTGCAGGGATATTTTCTTAAACCAGCTTAAAGAACCGATTTTTGTGTCAATGATCTGTGCCTGCTGATATCTTTTTGATTCACTAACATCTTTCTGACTCATTATCTCCTGTTGTTACTAACAGAGATAATTTTTTCCTTTACTAAATGTACATTTATTTCGACTCAAATATTAGTTAATCAATCAAATCAGTCTATCGCTGTTCAACGCTGAATGTTGGAGAACGTCTCCCCAAAAGTGCACCAGCTGTTAAGGCCATTAAATGTACGTTTAGTAATTTTAATATCTTGTTAACTATGTCACGTTAATAAATAGTTTAAATATTTAATGTCATGTGTTTTTAAAATGGTCCAAATAAAATATTTAATATCTTTGTTGAATAATTTCTTTCTATAATAAGTGAACATTATCGACATGAAAAAACTTCAGAATCAATCGTTACATATGATATTTTTACTTCTAATGACGTTAAAAATAAATATATTATAATTAGTTCATTTCAGTTCTACTAATCATGTAAAGACATATGCATAAGTGACTTGCATATGCACTGAATAATACACAAATTTGCACAAATTGCTGCGAAACTTAAAAGCAATGTTATTTGCTGATCACAATAGTAATGTTACTGAATTTCATAACTAGAAAATTTGTAGGTATTTTGAATGTGCGGGAAACGTTTTGTTCCGTAATATTAGTCAAGAAAATGACAAACCATAATAGCTTTAATCGCGTCTTTTATACATCGCAAAATATTCAAAGATGTTAATAAAAGTGGAAAATACGACTCCGTCAAATGTAATGTGAGCGTCGTATTTAAAAGACGTTATTAAAACTCCACACCGCAATAATTTGAGGTCCTATTTAAGGGATGACAAAGTTTTAATGTTCATTCACCATACTTCGTACGCGTTGTAAACCGCACATTACAGTAATACTGTCAAAGCTTTCTTATGTCTTAGCTAATTAGGAATTACATGGAGATAAAGTCACAGAAATATAAATTCGGAATTTTTACGACCAATACTGTTGACTTAAAATCAGTAGTCTAATTTAGAAAATGCTTCATAGTGTATTTTTGTTTAATAGTGATTCTGTTTACTTTTGTGAGATGCTCCAGCCATATAAAAATGGACTGTGACGTCATCTTATTTGGTGAGATGATAAAGTTAATAATATTTAAAGCCAGACAGATCTCAAGATACAGTATCCGCTTTTTGCCTGCATCCAGAGCAGTACCTAAGAGAATTAAGAAATCGTTGGCGGTAGACTACAAATAACAAAATTAGCTGACAGACACTTTCATCTCGTCTGTTCTTGTTCACGGTTACTGTAAAGTAAGTAAAACGACAAATAAAATTTAAATAATATAATAATTGTAAAATAATATAATATATAAAAGTTTAATTTTGTTAATTAAAGCTGGCAATCTTAAGACTAGATATATGTTATATATATCTAAAGCAAACAATACCTCGTGGACTTTTAAATGATTTTATATCCGGTACATATAATCATTTGTAATAATATGCCCGCCGACTGTCCCTATGTATGATAAATCTCTCAATTACAGGCATTTGAATGATGTGCATTAATACATCTGCTGAGCGTACCTTGCCTAGGATAAGAGGATTAGTTCTACTGAACTATCAGTTATAGAGCTAAACGGGGTTTCCATAGCTACTTCCCAGCAAACCTCTATGAGAGGGTTCTTTACTACTGGTGATTACACCATCTGTTTAGAATTCAACAGTATTTGAAGCATTTTATAATCTTTATTAGATAAAAAAAAATCTTCTTAGAAAACAAAGATGCTACATGTAACCTCGAATCTTTTAAAGTATAAATAAACGTGATAAAACTGTGACTTGGAAAAGTCTACGTCTATTCATATGTGGATATTTTTTGAATATATATTTTATTGAAATACATGTAGTTCGTAAATTATTGATCATTTATTGTCCGCTTTCTCATTCAAGGTTAAGTTTCGTGACCCGAGTTTATTTTGTAAGATAAATTGGATTAAGGTAACGTGACCGTTGGAGGTCGACTATTGACTATTAAGCATTTAGGTACAGTGGTCTGAATTCCCGCGTTAAAATTGTTCCTACATATAAATTCAATATAGGTTCTATCTGTTATCAAAAATTATTTATACGAATATAAGGTATAATAAGCCCTGATTTTTTCGATTTATGATAATTTGTCACCTAATAGGAAGAATTTTTATAAAGAAAATATTTTGATCTAGGTAATTTCGAAACTAAATTAATTAACGAAAGATTATCAGATTAGAAAATGATTTGAAAAAGCTGTTATGTAAATAAAAATTTCATAATATTATTGCGATAAAAGTTCAAAACAATATTGTATATGTTTTTTTCAGATCATAAATTAGATCAGTTTATTGTTGAGTGACAATAAAATGTTATAATTCTTCCATAATGATTGGTGTGTGCAACCACACTAACCAAAATAAAAACTACAAATAAATATCTAAACGTACAAAATTAAAATATTGATAGTAATTAGATAATAAACGACCAAAAAAATATTAATTATTGATACATATGTAAATGTGTCTATTACTTTCTTGTTTGATGTTTGGAGCTATACAACTTACGCATTGAGATACAGTGATATCATTAAAATATATGAGATAGCCACAAAAGTATGGTTAGATTTAAAAGGTTTTCATATGTTCATTCCATTCATGGTATCATGAACACAATATATAACCAAACTCTTCGTTGTCAAAGTCGGTAACCAAATATATTTCTAAAATGTAATGGTCTTAAGTCATCTGTCTGTACATTCAAAGAAAATCTATGATATAAAATATTCGATGTACAAATTGTATTTCTCACTTTTCTTTAAATAACTCAGTAATATCCTCTGGCTGACAGACGGACGGACGGGGTCGAGTCAACAATAGTGCCCTTTGTACTCTTTGACCCTTGTGGATCCTAAAAATTAAAGCGTTATAACCACTGAATCGAGCTCTGTATGAGACGTGAGTACAAACAATTTACAGATTACACAGAATCATTGGTGATCTAATAATAAATTACTGTATTTATGACGTAATAGCTGCTCTGGCCCATGTTAATTGGATGCTCCCGAGCGTAACGGACGTCAATAGCATTCCATAATTATAACAATGAATTCACATATTGTATCTATAATTGATTTATGGGACTTTTGATCCTAGAAATAATTGAATTAAATTTTAAGTTTAGTTTTAATAAGATACAGAAAGATTAGGTTTTTTTCTTGTAGAATAATTCAAAAACTGCAGATGAAAAACACTAACATTAAGAAAAAATCATTTTACTTATTGCTTTACGTCATACCTAATGGATACTTTCATTGCTTATTTAATTTATAAGTAAGTTAGATTTTATATAAATATAATGTTGAATATTAAACACTCGTATCGAGAGAACTGTAGTGAATAACAATTGTCTGCAAAATGCTATATTAAATTACTTAGAAACACGTTCGAATAAGTGTATTATTGACTATAAAAATACGAAAGTTTCAATATAGAAATCTATTATTTATATAATTATAGAAAAAATCTATTTATATGTAAATATATTCAAAAATTTTCAGAATTATCATATATTTGTGATGTGATATGTTGAGCATACTGACTGTTTCTATAGTATCAAGTTAGGTTCTTAATAACTGCATGTGATAGCGTGCCGGTAAATTATACGTAATGGATTTTGGCCAGCCAATATCGACGCATAATTACATCACAGAACGAAAGGCAGGGCTGCATTTGATCATCACATGAAAAGTACGGAAATATAATAAAAAGTACGTATAAATACCCATTATTTTACATTAGTGCTACATAGTAATATGTATAAATTACTGCTGTTAAAATTTGATACGTACACGGAGAATCTAAAATTATATAATTATTCTTATATCACAGTTTTTGAATCGATTTGTGTATTGTGTAGTTTTTAAATCGCTTTCTCATCGAAAAACTTCTGTTGACGTTAATTAAGTTTGATTAGATTATCCATAAACTATTAGTTTTTTTGAACCTAAGATGATTGGTTTTAATGATTCACTCAGTATTTTATATTATATTACATCATTTGGTGTCTCAAATTTTGGTAAAATTAAGTTCAAGAAGAACAATAGAACATATTTAAAATATCTATGTAATAATGTTTTTTATATATAAACAACGGAAATGGTAGATGATACATCCGTTTAATCATTTACATAAAAAAATATTTTATTAATATGTATTCAGTGGAATGAAATTAATTTGATTTTGATGCGAAACGACTGAGACGAAAGTACACTAAATATTTATTTTGCAAATTGAAGGCGATCTATATTCTTATTTATTGTAGTTGCTATACCTTCAAGAACTCCTAGCACTGTATTCTTTGCCAGCACTCAGCGTAATAATGTTTTGGTGTCCAATTTTAAATGGTAAAATATCTTCTCTGATAGATGAATTGGTAGATATCAAAAGAAAATTTATATTAACATGTAAGTCACATATGGGTCGCTTAGTAAGAGCGATAGATGTTGACCAATAAAGTGAACGGTAGGTACACGATACAAAGATATGAATTGCTGCTTACAATATTAATCTGCACATTTTATTATATAAAGGATAAGCTCAATCGGATATCTAAACATGTGACGCTGGCCAATAGCGTCGTAAATTTTGTCTATATCTGTGTAGATATCGTTAGCACAAATTGTACCATTTTTTTAACTTTTACCAAAATATAAACTAAAAAATGAATTTATTCGATACGACAAACTTTCTCCTGTTTATTTTTCTTTATATTTTTCCATAAACTGCATATTCAAAATATTTCTGTTTTTTTTGGTTAGTTAACGTGATAAATGATAAGAGAATAAAATTTTATTGTCTATGCATATTTTCAAGGGGCCGAATGTTTTTGAAAAGTACTATTTCCTATGAATTTTAATGCAAACGCTAACAATCCCACATTAAGGTTTTAGTATTAACGAATTTAAAATATTTTACGTAAAATAGTTTCAAATTATATGTAAATTTAATGACGATATATTCAAACCGTCTTACGAAGGCAACTTAAATGAACAGTGTTATAAAGGCGTTAGGGTTGTGTGCGGTCAAATAAATCCCTTAGATCGATCGTTCGGTTTCACTCCCCTAAATTTATTCGATCCAGTGCGTCACCGCAGACAATATATGGCGAAATTTCTGTTAATGATCTAAATGTATCCAAATATAAGCCATTAACCATGTTCATAACATCGGGCATCGATAACAAAAACATACAATGTTCATTAACAAAAATAGCCGAAAAAACATTTTCACAGATCATTTATAAATTCGTTAATAGGTTTCGAGAGCCCGAAGCCCTCATAAATACCGAGGGTGATGCTCAATACGGAATAACATTCTAAAGATATTTTCGAGACAAAACATCCGAATAATAATACCTTAACAAAACTGCACGTATATCTAATAACCAAAAATATTTACGCTGCGACGTAAAAGATGTCCCTTAGGGCTGGTACCATCGTATTACCTTTTATTTATAAACACGATTCCCGTAAAATCAAACTGAAAGAAGGAGGTGGGGATGCCATTTGTTGGCAAATTTATTAGTTCATGCTTTTGGTGTGTTGTTAAAAATATATGAGGTTTTTTGTTCGCGTTATACCATTTTATTCAGTTCCAATTTTGGAGACAAAAATGGGTGAACTGGACTGAAACTGTTTAATGAGAAGGATTCGATTTGATTAACAATGATTTTTTTGTCTTTCGTCTAATGTAAGGTTTATTCACGGTACTTATATTAAACTGTATACTTCAGATGTGGATGTAATTTTCGAATCTATTTACATTAAACAATTTACTTAGCAAGTGAAGTAAAGGAGTAGAAACCATAAAAAAAGTATTTTAGCATAAAATAATGATTAGAAATAAAAATAAATTTTATCTTCCAGTGTACCTACCCGGTACAACTTTATTTTTACACATCGAAATTTCGTGTAAGTCGTTGTTTTAATAATTTATTGGCCTAAACATAAAATCTTGATTATTTAATTAAACTTCGTCATATGATATAAATGGTATCAATTTATTTGGAATGTTGTTATTAACAAGTTAATTTCGTTAAATTTAGGAGCGAATAAAAAATGTTAGCACAAGTACGGTTCAATCTCGCGTGAATAATTCTAACAATTCACTTTTATGGCAGGAATTTAAAGTCTCCATATATGATACGGACGGAATGGAAATTCAACGACTACGTAGCGGATACGTGACGATGACGGGTTTTATGTTTTAAAAGACAAAGAATGAATGTGGAATTATGTTTGTAGCTTCCTATGAAAAAAGTTATGTCAAACAGATCCAAGTATGACAGATAAAGTGATTGTAATTCTTAGTAAATATACTTTAAAATCATTTTATTTCACTGGAGGTTTGTATATATTGCTAAATTCTACTTGAAGCGTTATCTTCGTAACACAGAGAGCATATATGCGCTGTTCTTTCGAGGCTATTTCAAATCTATTTTAAATTTTATTTTGTATACTGCGTCATAGAATTAATATAAAGCCGAAAGCGCGAAAAAACCTATTCACCCTTGTTAAAAGCCATGTAATGATATTTTTCATTATTCATCAAAAAATCACAGCAGCACACCACACATGACCGGACTTATGTCGTAGAGTCTGTCGGAGGAAAATACTGTCATGTTTTTGTGACACAAACCACATGACTTGTAGCTTTATTAACCTCAATATTAATGAAACAACGAAACTAAAGATTTGAGTACAATTCAAAACAATTTAAAGCGATGATTACGATTCTAAAATTTTAAAAGTAAAAATTTATTTGTAAACATTACACATTAGTTCCAAACTAATGCAAACAGACAGTGTTATGACGCTATAGTGCTACGGGGTTACGGTGCCATTACGCTATGCTGTTCCGGTGCTACGTTGCTTAGCAGTAAAGAGACTGATTGCGTTTCAGGCTCTTATAGTTTTTTTTTATCAGCTAGAAAAGTTGAGGTGGAAGAGTAACAAGGAAAATTACAAGGCGAATTTCTGCGCTTCTCAGCTAGTGTGGACAGTCAGCTCAAATTAAAACAGAAATGACCATCATTACTGGTATACACATATCACGGCATGTTGATGAAAATTATACGCAGCAGTATAAACTTAGTTCAAATTTCATATCTGGATTGTATGATATAGAACGGAGATTCCGCCCAAAAAAGAAATTGTGGCTTTTTAAGTGTAGTTGAATGAAATCTACTATGTGGAAGGAGTCCAAACGGTCCAAACTTGTGACCTTAGTCTGGTATATTTTAAGGGAGACCAAGATCAACTGTTGTAATAACTTGCTTCTTTTATTTTGTATTTTTTAAAAAGTAAATAGATTATCTTGGGGTATGTGAGTTGATTGAGATTTAGAAATTATAAACGATCATCAAATACTTGCGGAGACGAATTATAATTATTGAAATAAAAAAAATATATATTTGCCAAAATTCAATACAATCAGCACATTATCTTTTCTTAAGTTCTTTCTATAGTCAGTAAGATACACATATGTGCTTATGATATAGTGGTAACAGAACGTCATGTTTTTTTTAAATTATTATCATGCAGATTCCTTCAATGTCACGTGTCTATCTCTAGATTAAAAAAGCCATGGCGTAAGTGGAGTAAAAATGTTGACCTTATTAAGCCCCTTTTACCTTTTGCAGGTTAATTCATTTAATGCCCTGCCAAGTGTTATAAAAGCAAATTACGCACTCGCTTTATAATATTGAATTAATTAAGAACTGTCGTCATATTGAAGCGTTTTAGTATATTCCATTTATAAAATACAGAAGAATATTTCTAATTACTTTTATTCAAATGTGTGTTGTTACATAATTAATATTACTAAATAACAATAACGATATAAGATCATTTCTTAAAGTTATAGTATCAAAAATTAAACAGTTTCGACTATTTTATAAATAATTATAGATGTAGTACAATACAGATTTTTATATAAAAATAAGGAATTAAACACACCCGTATAGTAGACCTTCCAGTTATTTTTTAATTAAATATACATATAACGAGACCTGTTAAAATAAATTCTATAAGTTAATGACTTTAAATATTTATTTGTTCTCAAAAGCTTTCCGTTCGAAGGTTTAACTTAAATACTTCAGTAAGAAACAAGAGATTTAGCTTATTTTCTCATTAATGTGTGCCCGGAAACGCCGTCATGGACGCTGACTTTGTCCCTCGTGGATCTCAAAACTTACTCTTTAATACCAAAATAAGTAAAATGATCAAAAGGAAGTCCGATTAAGTTAGTAACTCCTTCTGAGAGTAGAAAGTTGCGAGTCTTTTCAGGGATTTACAGTTGTTTTGTTAGGTTGTCGCTTGTTTTATTTTCATGGCCTAAAATTTATTATTTGGACATTATCCATTTGATTGCTGACTTCAAAGAGGCTCACTTAAAGCTTTTTATCAATTAAAATAATATTGAATAATGCTATTTATTCTGAATACCATTATTTATTTCAGTTTAACCTGACTAAATTTTTAAGACTACTAGTTTATGATGACCATGCTAAATAATTCTAATAATTTGCAAAAAAAAAACTAATAATAAAATGACAATAATTTTGTAATTTATCTTACCGTACCGCAGCTTAAGTTTGGTTCATAAATAAAAGTAACGAAACAGTTTACTGTGTCAATATAGTCAAAGAACAATATTGCATTACTTCAAATCACACAACCTTCAGTCTAAAACAACAGCTTGATTAGATAAGCGTGTTCGCGTGCCTCCTCGCATTTAGAGCATGTTAGTCTGCTAATAAGAGAACTAACCTCTATCAAATTAGTTTCTATTATTTGAGTAATTTATGAAAAGTTGTTTGTGTGAAGTTGTCTTTAAGTTCAATTCCCAGGTTATTTTATTATTTCAAAACATTTACCTCCAAACGGTCATCTTGAGCGTTATAAAAAATGTTACTTGCTTTTTTTATGACTCGATCTATCTTTTAACCATTTAGAATATTAATATTTTTTGTTTAATGATTGTTTATACTGGTTTGTAATGATATATGTAATTAGGACAATAAGAGCTCTTAACAGTGGGGCAGTTATTTGCTTTACAATTTGTAACATAATTTCAAAGTGACGTCATGCTTAGTTAGCCGGATGTTTAGTGCAAAAGTTTCCCTGTAGTTAACAGATGCAATCAAATTTATAATCTTGACTTGGCTGTTAACTTCATGCTGGGCTAACATTAGTTCTCAGGCTCTATAATTGAGCATTTTGTAACTGTTAGTGGAAGTTTTGACAAACTTATCAATTCATTATTACTATTCTTACGTAAATTGTATTTCGTTATTTGTGTTTATTATAATCAAAATTTCTTTCTCCATATATAATATTGTCAACGTGAACTTGAGATTTCATATCTCTCTTGCACACTCTATTCGCCCTCATTGACAGTGAAACCTTAATTAATTATATTAACCCGTATTATCTTAACAATTTCTGTACAGTTATACAAAAATAATAGCTAAAGCAATTAAATAATAATTGTTTTGCTAGATTTAGTACCGTTTTAAATAACAGCTTGTCTGTGTTCATTTAGGTACCTGCTAACCGTTTTAGGCAACTATTGCATATATTAATAAAATTGCTCTAAAATTATATGGTCAATCTGAAAATAAATGACATTTAAGTGTTATGCTGTATACGAGGTAACACTCACGAGTATTTGCAACAGGTTTTGAAAGCCTAACAGCCTAGGTTATTCTATGGGTTGGTGGGTAACCTATTGTAAAATTTCTCCCGAATTATACATACATAATATTCTCCCGAATTCTCCCAAACTCTCCCAAATTCTCCCGAATTATACATACATAATAATACATAAAATATATATTTGTCTGGCGTGGTTCTGTTCGAAATGGTATTTTAATGAAGAAGTGATACATTCGTAATCACATTAAATTAAATTATCTGTCTACTACTTATATGAGCCTTACAAACTAAAGTATAATCAATTCTTTCATATTGTGACCAGTGAAATAGATATGGTTGTCTATTACGGTTGAATGTTCACTTAAGATTCCTTTAATTCTAAGTCGATTTATTTTTATTATCATTTATGTAAAACATGTTTTTTATTTATAAACGCTTTATGAAAACATTTATAAAAGTAACACAGGAGGCTTTCATACAGGTTGAATAGTTCCGACGAAAGAGCTTCAGTTATTTTGAAGTCAAAGGCGTTCGCTCATTAACTATTTTCTAAAGATTTCGAGTGTTGTGTACTTCACTGAAACTATTTTAGGGATGGTTTAATTTGGGTAATCGTACAGCGTATTTTGGATACCACATGAATTAATCACATTAGCAATCAAAACTATTTAATAAATTCTCTTGGCTGGTCTAGTTTATTAAAATTATTTATGATATGTAAATTATTTACATAATATATGGAATTTTTTATGTGGTTTTTATATTTGTTATACCAACAATTTGTTAAACAGTTATATAAATAATAAGATTTGATTATTAAGAGTCATACAATGAGTTTTAGATGCAATTGTTACTTTTACATATAAGAAAACTTATTTTTTTTGTCTTCCGATTTTCGTAGACGTGATTCTTTCCTATAATATTGTACATATATACGAAACTAACTCTATCTGTTAAGGAGATCTAAGATTTTCGCGAGTCATTTAAATAAAAATAATGTTTCAGATTACACTCCGAAAAATAAAAAAAAGGTCTGTCTGTTAAGTTTTAAACGCCTAAAACGTTGAACCGAATTTTAATGAATTTTGGTATAGAGATGGACTCTTGGAGAAGAGCATAATCTACCTTTAGTCCAAATTCGAATTAAAATCCCAATCCTGAGCCCGATCCCGATCCTGATCCCGATGCTGATGCCGACCGCGATCCTCCGACGTTACGGGGGGAACTAGTGGCAGAGAACAACTCACGCGGATGGCATCACAGGCAAATGCTAGTTAAATGCAAGCAAGTTTTATGAAGCTACCTGGTTCATTCCGTTTTTCATGTTTATGTTAGGATTCAAATTGCTTTGTATGGTTGTTGTTCATGTACATGGATATATTGAATTTAATATCTGATATTATTAAAAAGCTTTTATATTTTTATATATATGTACATATACAATATAAAAATATTGTAAAGCTTGTGATCACTTCATATTCTTATTTTCAAATACGTCTGGCACTTTCAAATGACTTGCAAAAATTGCGTTACACAGACGTGTTAAGGGTTTATATCAGATGGCTATGATAATTTGTCATCTACTTTAAACGTCGGAGTGGTTACTGAGCGTAACCTTCAGGATTGCCCTAGGATTCAAAATTATTAACTGAGGCGTTCACATCAATATAAATTAATAAAAAGGATTCTTGTGAAAGTTAACTTCGTCTGATATTTATACTATACGATCCTCGTATAATATTCGTTAAACTATTCTATATATTATCGTCAGAAAAGCTTGCCAGTAATATTTTAAAATTTATTAAACTTTCAAATAAAATGACAGTACCTAGCTATATAACATGTAGCTTTAATAATTAATATTTTCATTATATTTGACACCACACATCATCTCTGGGACTTGAGCAAAATATGAATTATTCTCTATATCGTGAACAAAAAGTCCTTTAGCAGGTAAGTTCATTGGTATTCTTCACGACATTCAGAGGTAGATATGGATTATCAATTACGAGGATGTAAAAGTGACGCGACGCAAATACAATTTCCTTCCGATATCGATATTCGCTTTTCGTCACAGCTTCGAGCAGAACGTGATGCGAAATTTATTGTCAATTGATAAAATCTACAGTGTTGATAGCATTTGGCGAGTTTTTATAAGAAAAAATCCAGGGGAAACATGCATTTATATAACATGATCCATAGGGAACTGAGAACTGTAAAAAATAAATTCGACAGCTTTTAACTAAAATATGGAACTAACTTCAAAATGTTTGGACATCAAAATATGCAAAATAATACTAAAATAGATACTTGCAGATAGAGACTCACATGTTATTGCATACAACTAGAATATTGTAACGCCTCAGCAAAATTACTTTCCGCGGGAAAAGTTACGTCGTTCGGAATTCTGATTTTTCTATCGCATAAGCGCCGATACGGGAAAATGCAATAGATTATGCGGCATATTGAGAAATTCTAGGCGCAGCGCGACGTGATCTCGGCTTCAGAATCCTGAGCTAGACGTCAACGCCTTTATCCTGTTTACTTTAAACTACTGCCGGTATGACGTGTGGTGTTCAGAGTCCTGAAGTTTTGAAACAAACTTTAAATGTGACATAAAAGTCTCGGAAGTTAGCATAAATTCAATATGTTTTTATTCCTTACAATTTCTGACTAGTTCTTGGGATTTTTGGTTAATTGAGGGATTGTACTACCACTTTAAATTTGATTTAAATCTTTTAAAGAATCCATTGAGATGATTGTTTTAGTTTTAATCACAAAAGTTGGATTCGTGTAAAGTAAAATACATGTATTATCAAATGCTGCAGTTTGTATGATATTTAACCTCTTCAAACTTTTAAAAACATTTTAGCGTGATTCATATTGTTAAATATAACGCATTAACACAACGTTTGTTCGTGGCTTTGCTTCAATTTTGGCGCACCGCTCTCTGGTTCGGAGCTGACCTGAATAAAATAATGGAGTCTATTCGATAAATCTTTTTTTTTATTTTATTGACTCCGTTCTGTTTTTGGTGTTTGCCTAGTTTTTTTGGTCATTTTGTTTTAGGAAGCTACAGTTAAATTTTCCGAATTTCTATCCGCATATTGTTTAGTAAAATGCAATATGTTTATATTTATTACATTTTTTAGCTTCGTCTTTTTTTAATTCCTTTCGGGATTGATTGATATGTAATCTTATGAGATATAGTCATGGTATCATATTTTGATTGTAGTTTTAGAGTCAAGTTCTCCGGTGTCACTTTTTAATTTGATGACTTTGAATTGTGGATTGGCATTGAAATTTTTAATAGGCCCGTCATAATTTGTAAGTTTTTTTTTGGGTCATGTTATTAAACTATATATTTTTAGTTTTGATGTTGCCTTCTACCAATCATTGTTTACTTTTCAGCAACTGTGATTGCAGGAAAACGAGATGGAAGTGTCTGTCAATTAGTCGTGTAATTCCCACATATTCCTCCAACGATTTCTTAACTTTTTCTAGTTGGGATCTGTGTAGAACGTCTTGCGTCTTGTGTCACAGTGTGTTCATGCGGTATGATTATGTTCACGGACTTTTGTCTGTTTAAAATTGAGATGTTTAAAATGTCTCTGTAAATGAAAACGTCCTTATGGTTTTGCAAGTCAATAATTTAGTTAAATATTTTAATCTTGGATTTCACATACCCAAATAGACAACGAGATATTATTTATTTATATTATCAAAAGTACATAAATATAAATACGAAAATCATTAATAATTAAAGAAACATAATACAATGGCATCAACCCTACAGCTAGGAGCTGACAAACTACAGACGGCTTTCTTTTACTTTAAGGGGATGCATAGTGAGATAACAAAGTAATACCCAAAGACAATTTTATTTGTCCAACTAGTGAACTCTTTGATAATAGGTTAACAATACATCACTTCAGGAGATATAAAGTTAAACTTTTCTATAGAAACGGTTTTCACATTGACTACTTTTAACACAGTATCCTAAAACAAACGAAGTATTTTTTATTCTCATTTCATTATTTATTCGGTAAATTTAAAGCATGAAACAGTACATTTTTAATTAAATTCTGCAATACAGTACGACATATTTTATTCAAGTAATAACACTCGCATATGATATTTTCCGGACATTTTCCGTAAATCGCCATCAATCATATCCGATGTCGATTAAGGCTTTGGAACTTGTTCCGTAATATCAGTATTGCTAATTACTTTTTGTATATTTTTATTTATTTGTAACGATTTATTGGGACTTTTGCAAAAATCTGAGAAAAATTATAATAAAAGGAATATTGTAATTTTTTTTGGTGCTAGTTAAGAAACGTTGTATATTATTAAATTATTAATAATCTGATCTCAATTTCCATATAATCCTATTAAAGCAGCTCTATAAAACAAAACTTGAGTAAACATCTCAACGTCTCCACATATCCATCACACGTGAGTGGACATTTCCTGGTAAAGTATTAATCATTTTTATTGGACGTGCGGATGCCATTATTGATTGTCGAGATGATAAAAGTACCATTAACTTGGCGGGGTCGTTACCGTAACCGGTTGAGACTGAGATTAATGTCACTTTAACTTTATATTAGAAAATAATTTGGTTAAGATTTGTAATTGCTGGATTTATAGACAAAATGTTCCCCAAGTTCGTCGCTTTAATTACATCTGTAATGTTATTCTGTTTCCTTATGGGAATTTTATTCGTGATTTATTCAAAGAATCGGGTAGGCTAAAATTGTCATTATAAATTTCCATGATCATGATTTATATTAGACATTTTGTTTCCGACAGCCATACACGTGTCACCGGGCACAATCTTTTGATAAAATTCAAACCTGTGAAATGAAATCTGGCTCTATCCAGATGTAGCAGCATAACAGGAAAGACCGACTTTATTCGTTGGCGTCTCAAGGTCTGTTTAGAGTAGCTCGAGGTTTAGTTTCAGAAGTGTTCTTGCCATCTGAAGTTAAGAAGAAAAGTTAAATTTTATAAGGATAACGGAGAAGCTAATGAGATTTTAAGAAGTGAAGTTACACAGATCCTTTAAAGTGTCTGTCATAATTTGGCGGAGCTCAAAAATACTAGAAGCAAAAATAAAACTAATATTTTCGGATTTACTACGGATTTAATTCTCATTTTCATTCTCATCTCGTTTGCCAGTGATCACGGTGGAAAAGTAACCGAAACGTCGAGACTATGAAAATATAGTCCATTTTAAAAATAAAATAATTAAAAACGCGTAGTAAATCCGAATATAGTAGTTTAATTTCAATGAATACTCGCGAAAGTCTTAGATCTTATTGCACTAGAAGCATGTAACCCTCAATACTGATAGGATGTAAAAAAAAAATAAACTTTGTGGAACCACAAGTTTTTTTGAAAATCTTATAATCAAGCGAAATGTTAAAACAGTGGAAAGTTTACATTCAAACTATCATAGTAAAACGGTATATGCTGATAGAGAAGATCAAAAAATAACAAAAAACATTCAAAATTTTATGAAAGAATATCCTCATATTTGTTGAATAAACCAATTACTATAATACACGAAATTATTATAATTATCTGCAAACAATCTCGTACTGATGGGTTCACTTCAGTTGGAACAATGTTTCATCTTTTATTTCAATATTTGGGCATCTCATTTTTAATTTGCGACCTCATTTAATTGTTTCATTAAGTGACATATTACAATGTATAATATTAATTTTGTATTTGATAAATGAATACTCATTAATTTTAATTAATCCGTAACATTGGTCAATTTAATCTCGTTTGACTAGACTGAAACACTAAAAAATAAGTAGGAGTAACGTACATAAACTTTTGTATGTGTATATTTGTATGAAACTTTTTTTCTACATAACACTTTTATCGTATTTGGTTCAATGGAATTTGTACCGAAATTGGTTACATATAATTATATAATATAAAGACAATATTTACAGAAACTACACAAAATTTTAATAGAGCGCAGAATATTTCTGTGTTATTTTCAAATCTTATTAGATTTTTTCTGCGCTGTCATTATATTTGTTTTCTTTCTTATGTTGTTTGGACACGGAAATATTATATTTTTTTATATTGAAGAGGGTTTATATATGTATATTTCCTTGAAATATACATGGAAACTAGTAAAATATAGTCATGATAGCCTACAGAAACTTAAAATATGAATAAAGGGACAAAGACGATGAAAACTTTCATTACTAGTTACTAGGTGATAGCTACGGTTACCTAATACTTCATGCTTGTTATATTACAGTTTGTAAAATAGGGGTTTTGTCCTTGACCTTTTTACCAAATTTTTTCAATTGATACATTTTACTTTAATTACTTCCATATAAAAATGACAGATAAATTTATGTTTCATGTTTAATTAGGAAGACCTTTTAATAAACACATTAATTAAGTTCTAATTAATTATTAATTAATATTATAGGAGATATGAAACTTTGTATCATTATTTAAGAAGCTTAATGGAATCCTGATTAAATATTTATTAATTTTGCGAAAAATGTTGTCAAGGAGAATTCGTTGTTTGTATTAGGTACTTATTAAGTAACTTGTAGCGCTATTTTCATGTATCTTTTTAAAAATACTTTGGTATTTATTTTCTTTTGAATAACAGATAATTCACAAAATGTAAGTCATATATATTTTTTTTTCGTTTTATAAAATAGGTTTTTGTAATACAGAACAGATAGACAGCTACAAATACTTTTATTGAAAATATGTTACTATATCAGCTTGATCCTTTTCGAATTTTGACACGAACAAGAAGCTTTGTAAAAGTATATATATTTGCTATCGGCGGCCCTAAAACTTTTAACTGTCAGATTCAATTCTGTTGAACTTTGATATTCGATCGAAATTGAATTGGTGTTTTTAATACCAGAGATGGTAAAAGGAACAAAAGATTTAACTACAGGATCCGTGGCTATATTGCTTCAGCCGTATTTTTTCGGAATTCGATATTTACCATAAATTATGCTTTTTCAGAATAGAGTAGTGATTAAGATCATACATCCATTTCCGAGGTAGCCTTGTTTATTAAATTGTCTGATTATTCATGTTTTCAAATAATATTTGTTAAATCTGAACCGTGTTAAATATAAACTGAAACGATTGGTGGATGTTTGATAACATTAGAAGTTAGTACAGCAACCAAGCCCAAATAATATTTAATATAATCGGATCACAATACTAGGGTATTAAAATTGTATGTTTAAAAAAAAACAAGAAATCTGTAATATATAAGATACCTTTTTGAACTCTATCCAAATTTAAAAAACTAATATACTGTATTTGACTTTAAAAATAACAGTTCATACACAAAAAAATCATGTAAACGTTTGAAAAATAAAGCAACAGAACTCCGCAACTTTCTGTCTCTCAAATTTATAATCTTAATTACTTAGATTTAGTTACCGCAATCTAAGAGATAAACAATAGTAATAAATAACATATTCGAGGGTAAAATATTAAGGCTTTGCGATTAAGCAGTCTAATTAAGCCTTCCCCGATGACACCTGCTCCTAACAAGATATGTGTCATGTATACTTAGTAAATAATTTATGATTGTGTCGATAAGTTGGTAGACTTGTTGCTTGACAAATCGCTAAGTTCGTTTACTTAGTGACTACTTGTAGTTAGTTATCAGGGATCAACAAATACGCTAGATTATTCAAATGACAAGCTTGGGGCTAATATAACTTGATTTGTAATGAATATGTTTGATTGGTTTTATATAAAATCTTATCAATTTTATTACGGGATCTTCCATGTTTGGTTTGTTATTTGAAATATTTCAGATTTATATTAAAATATAAGATAAAAAATGGTTGACTACCACTTATAATTGAATTATTCTTGCGCTCCTGAAACATGTTTTTGATTTGTATTCCGTTAAAAATTATTTCCATGACTATATTTAATTTTACTGAAGCTTACACTTTAGTACGCTTTATAAATGTTTACATACTGTGATATAAATTTGAACAATACTTCACATTTTGACATCGCTGAATATACTAAATTAAAACAAATAAAATCAGTAAAAGCCCATTACAATTTAAATTCGGGGTCCTATTTAATCAGTAATGTAAAACATTGGTTCTTGTTTGTCTTTATCACGCACTTAATTAACTGTTCGTGAGGTCAAAATAAACATACAATGATAATTACTGTGTAATCCGATTTAATGGCTGGAAGCTGTATTCATTCAACGACAATCTTTGACAAACAAATTCACAAACAAATGTTACATAAAAGCTATGAAACAACTGGCGTGCTGTTATCTTATATATTTTTAATATATGTCTAGGAAGGACGCCAAAAGGATTCTGTGTTTGGCATGATTGTTTGTTCGTGATCACTTTGTTCCGTCATAACTATTAAAAATTACGTAACAATGTTATATTCTTACTTATATGTTCATAATTTTATTAGATATGTCATTCGTCATCATAAATAGTCTTAAGATAATGCTGTACATAAATTTGTTATTACAGTAAATGGAAATTAATAAGATTTTACTATATTTATGGCTGTTTTTTGTTATGTTCATATGTATAGGTTCTTAATGTTTAAAAAATATTTTCATTTCAACTTTTTGGGAAAATATGGTATTCAAAGTAATCGAAGCGTCTACCAAACCTAGAATACTATGTATCTGTGTAATAGACTGGCTAGAACGGCCGGATAAATCGGAACGGAAACTGTTGAATGAAATGTATACAGGAGCGGAAATATAACTGGAAATTAAAAGTTAAAAAAATAATAAGAAATAAATTACAATAAATCTATAAATTTTTGTGTAGAATTACCAGCCGAAAACTTTTTTGATTTTATATTTTTATAGATACTTATTGGGTGAACGCTGTACTGGCGATTCTGATCACTCATCCACGGAAATGATCTCGGCAACCGATCGAGGTTTGATAGAGTCGAAGTTTTTTGTTTGGGAGTCATCTAGGTGGGTTTTATAAAAAAAAAATGATCGGACCAACAATTGCCATTTTAGGTCCGGAAAACAAAACCCATGTTAAAAAAAAATTCGGTACCAAAAAGCTGAGGTTGCTTCGCTTTACTTTTACCGAGAACTTTATTTCCGAGCGTAGCGAAAAAAAATGTTTTAAAGAAAATCATGGGTCCGCCAACATAACATTGGATATGATCAAAATTCGTTGTGTAATTATATGATTTAATTACACATGTCATTATGAACCGACATTTTGTAACAATTAATGATATTTGTAGAGTTATTTCATAAATATTCGGTTATAATTGCACGCTTCAGATGAAACTCAAATAATGTTGGTAATGACGTTCGTTAATTGGAAGAAAATGGAAGGTTTAGGAAGCTTGTATATGTTTTATAATAAACGAATGTTGTGGTAATAAGTGTTTAAAATATAAAAACATATTGCTAGTTTGGGATTTATGTTCTTGTTGTGATGAAAAATGTATAAAATAAAACAAATATATCCAGATATATTAACTTTCATTTAACAATGATATTGACGTGAGTTACGCATTTAGCTCGGCAATCACAGCCTGAAATTCCTTACATCAATTTGGAAAGTGTTGAAACTCTTACTGCGCTTTATATTAACTTAACAATGTTAAAATTCAAGGAAACTAGCGTTAAAATGAAAAACAGGTAGTGGAATCCGTTGATCCTTTTGAGAGTTACACAGAAATACATACAAACACACACACAGTACGACGTCAAACTTATATTACCTCTCCGTTTTGCATCGGCGATTAATAAAAAAAGATTTGAGTAACATCAAGTAAGTTTTAAATATCAAAGACAATCAATACTAACAGAACGTGCTTTTAGACTATGCAGAAAAGAAGCAATCTGTAAAAAAAAAGAAAATTAAGAAATATTTTCTAGTTGTATGTTTTCTTCATTAGAATACTTTTCTCGTATTCTACTATTGCTTATTGATTAATATTTTTAACTGTTCTCAAAAAACAAGGTGACAGCATTTCAACACATGAAAATACTCGTAACATTTGAAACTAAAATAATAAGTGAAAATATTGATTAAAAAATAGACTTTGAATTCTTATAAACAGTCTGTTTCTATATTACACTCTAGGATCAACATTTACACAATTGGCTTTCAATTAGTCCCGTCTTAGTAATAAAGCTTAAATTCAATCGGAATGACCGCGCAGTTGCAGTAATGTGGCGTAATGACAATTACAGTTCAGTTTCAGTACCATTCAATTGGAATTGCACTCTAACTATACGAGATAAGATCTACAATAGGAGAAACACAGTATGTTTTATTCACTATGTCAATGAAGTTGCAATGAATATAAAATATTCAAATCACTTACATTATTAAATGTTTCACGATATGTAGGTACGTAAGTTATTTACAAATCAATTGTCATGATAATAATGGTACCTAAATATAAACAATAAACCGGTTAACTAGTTTTAAATAATGCAATGTTTGTGGAAGATTACTACAGGCTTTTAATAAATCAAATTTTAGTACTTTAATTCATTTGTAATTAATACTATGTTAAGGATTTTTTAAAAGTCTTTAAATCTTTGAGACTCATATATAAGATGTCGTTATAAGTAAATTCATTATGGGCTCGAAGATCGAGACAGATTGAGTATCGTGACAAGTCCCTATTGATGAGGGCTAATGTTAGGAAACGCTATTTATTACGTAAGTATGGCAGATATGGACTGAGAGTTTTAGAATTGAATTAATACCTGGACTTAACATTACTAAAACGCAAGTTTTAATGAAAGATAACTTTTAGAGCTTGGTTGTGTCAATAACGTCAAAAAAATTAACACCCAGAGTCAAGAAATATTTTTACAGATATATATTGTAAAACAGACTTAGCATCGAATGAATGAAAAAATAAATGTACAGAAAGTTAATGATATCTGATGAAATTCAATAATTTTTTTCATTTATATTGGATTTTTTTGAACGGATATGATACCTATTTTTTATTAATTCGTAAAATAAATGTTGTGGCTATTTACAAATTTCAATAAATACAAAAGATAAAAAGTAATACTCTTTAATATTTTCGAAGTTTATAAAGTCATATCAATTATCTTTATTGTCCAACGATGGACGGTTTTTGCTGAAAGCGAAAAGACAATTTGTGCAAGTCAAGTAATAAAAGCGTGACAATTAAAAATAATGAGTGTATAATAAACTGGGTGCCATTTATCTATCAATAATAAAAGGATTCATTAAATATTTCTGCACGAAAAAGCGTCTTAATTGCTGACGTAAAGTCTTATCAGATCCAAACTACAAAAACTGTGTTTTGGCGGAATAAGCGACTGGGAGAATTATGTTCTATGACCAATAATTTAACAAGTTTGTTACGAATCTAATCAATCGAACTTCTTTTCTTACTTGTTTGTACATAAAGTAATATTTTATAATTGTACAATTTATTTGGTAGGTTGTTAACATTAATGTCATGAATAATTCGCTGCTTTCGGAAAATACTTTGAATACTATAAAATGTATTCATGTCAGCTCAAACATGAAGTAATGTGTATACAACTTAAGGTAAAAAAATACTTTATTTGAAACTTAGTGCAATTATAATAATATAGTTAGCATATATACGTATTCAACTATGTAATTGTAATAATTAAATCATCTAAAATGTATTGAATATAGTTAATAAATTATAATGTACTTGCTACAGATAATACGCAATAAACTATATTTAATAGCGAAGTCGAATAAAATACTATTTGTCTTCAGTACCCCTAAATATTATTGTAGTCAGATAATTATATATTGTATAGTATTTCCTTATATTACCACTTTAAGGAGTTGTTGTTTCCATCGTACTGATTCGATCTGTTCGTAGCTCGTATATATGTAGTTTATGTTCTGGTTACGGTTTGTCTTTAAGTGTGTGTTGCCTTTTTACTTAAATGCTATATTTCATATCGATTAATTCATAGAGGTTGATAGAAAATATACGAAGACTTAAAAATGAAACTAATATATTTCGGATTTACTACGCGATTTTTTATGACTTTAAAACTTTTTTTTATTACTTTTCAGCAACCGTGATCACGGGCAGACGAGATGTACATAGACTTGCCTAAATGTTTTCGTCTTAATATGTGCATTGTACATTTTTTTCTACCAACCTATGTTTGAGTCACCTTTTATCTTCGAAAATGTATTCTATCTTCTGCATTATTGAGCTTTATAATACTGCCATATACACTTTGCTTACCATATCAACTGTTTCTCTTCTTCTAGCCTTCTAAAACTTTCCTATTTATTGATAGGAAAATATTATTATCTAGCTCAATCGTGTATAAGGTTGTTTGTGATTCACTTTCATGCAGGCGTTTATATATTTCCGAATAGTCTATAGTATTTCTCATGTATCTGTACCATAGTGTGGAATATCAAAGAGTTTAAAGCTGTATTAACTACAGAAAGGGCCGATATACCGATCCACATTAAAACCCCTTTTCAGTACTAGCGAGAGGATTGAAGCCGTTGCCTTGACAAAGGCAACATTATCAACGTTGTTCTGTCTCCATTAGGTCGTAATAATAACAGGAATTCAAACTATGTACGGTTTAATACCTTAATACAATAATAATATCATTATTTGGTAAACAAACAAAAACACTTATGAGTATTTATAATAAGACATTAGATGTTTTTTTCTGATTTCAGTCTCTGAAAAGGCCAAGGTATTATCTTCTTTTTATACAGCTAATTAAATTGCCTGTGTAGCTGGTGAATTATTATTAAGACAATATTTTTATTGAAATATCTCGTCCCATGAGTGAAGAGCCGGTTGCCCTTTTCTCTTTCCCACAATTTCCCTTTTCCTTTTTCCCAAACTCTTCTCTCTCTCTCTCTTCCCCAAATAAGAGTGGCAATACATTTTAAAAATATTTTTGTGGATGTCCGTGGCCGACGGTACTTCCTCCATCAGATAGGCCGTCTGCTCGTTTGCCCCCTTTGTCATAAAAAAATATAAACGTATGCCTGTTTGTTTGTTCTCCAAAATAGTTTCAAGTGAAGTATTCAATTCAATTTAAGTTAAAGTTGAAGGTGACTTTTGATCTCTGAAAAGGACATGTACAAATGATATACGCTAATAATATGTTTCTCAATTCAATATATGTTAGCGTATTGAATTAGGTATTTGATTCATACATCAAACAGACCAGTAGTTAATAGTTATAAAGCTTTCCTAAAATTATAACTGATATGACACGAATGTGTGCACATGAAATAAAATGATAGACACAGTGTTATTATGATTAATATAAAAATGGTTTTCACTATCTGAAATTATATAAAAGTTTTAAATTTTCTTAAAGATATACGATGGATTGAGAAAAAATAATCAGCTTTTTTAAATCCCATACAAAAAGCTCAATATTCAGTAATACCGGATTCATTCAATTTTAAATATGTAATATGTAACTATATGTGGTTAATTTGCTGGGATATAATAATGGCATTATTTTTGCTTCATTAAATTTTATATGACGAAAATATCCCTTACGATGAAAAAAATTGTAATAAAATTTCGATAGAGTTATCAAACCCACAATAACTATTTCTTTGGCAATAAGGGTTAAATTTGAAATAACTAAGTTTCACGCATGATTTCACTAATGATTTTGGTTAATCAAACGTACAACGAACCATTAGCGGTTAACATAATGAATGGGGTTTGTTAAGTTACAGAATCTATAGATATCGATGAGCATACAATAATTTTAAAATAATGTTCATTAAATTGCAGTTGTTATAAATTAAATTGATATTAATAAATTAAGACATTGGCTTACAAACAAAAGAGAATAATTCTTGTTTTATTTTATCAATATATTTTATATCATTGTAACAATTTTGTTTAACATTTACTGAAGTAAAGAGGTCGTTCGAGTAATGATTTATTTGTTTTTAATATCGGTATTCGTTACGAGATACAATAATTATTTAATCAATTTGATATTTCAGCCAAGTACGTTTGTAATACTTTGGTCTGATCATAAGAGTATTTAAAATAGCAAACTTATAAAACAACCTTCTTCACATATGTTGTTAGAAGATCAAGATAGCTTATAAAGCTAAAGCCACAAATTTTAAACAAACAGGATATAAGGTACTCGTAAGTATATGTTATGTAGAGACAGCAATATTAAGGTTAGTATAGTGTAGGTAAGCTCGGCGTGAACTAGTTACTATCCAACAACTAGCACGGCCATTACGCCTGTACAGCAACTATATCACATGTACAATTGTACAGTATTATACACGTGTAGATACATTACATGAACATTAGTCTGTGGGAAAGTTGAGTGAACGAATAACAAATAAAATTCGTATTTGGATAAGGAAAAAAGTAAGGAACAAAAAATAAAACATAGGTTCTATTAAATCTTCGTCTTCGTATTCCACAGCGATATACGTAGCTGTATTTTTTGCACAGATTTTCCTTTATTACAAGCTTTTATTTTTATGAGTATCATTTGTAAGAAATTCACCAAGAGAATCTATATTTAGGAAAAAAAGGATCTTAAACGACCATCCTCGACTCGAGGCAATCGATTTTGTTAAATGGACTGCGAAATACTCGCTGACCGCCGAATTCCGGAGGTGTGACGTAGCTCCAGTTGGACTCGATTCGTTAAGTTGTAATATGATTTCAAGGAAATCTCGTTTCTCATAAAAAAATTGTGTCAATATAGTGGAAGCGATCGAACATTGACAGCAGTTTATGTAGCTATTATTAACAGTCGATCTATCAAACAGGTTTTGAGATAGCGAAGGTAAGTGTCTTTTCTCGCAGATATTTTATCGTTAATCGTTGTTTATTCTTGAACGATCGATTTCCTGAGCCTCCGTTAACGGAACACAATTTATGGCTTCCTTGGAGTCAATAGGCGTTGCCTAATTCTCCCTTACTGGACTAATTACGCTTCCTTTAAGTTTGAAAATAGATTTTCCTTTAGTTACATTTTATTTGGTCTTTCATCTCACAACTTAGACGTTTAGTTTCATAATTTGGCATGTACTTTATATATAATATTAATACACCATAATAAATACTTACTTGTTTTTTTTATTAATTATTTTTATACCCTCGGATCGGATATCGGATGTGACATTATCTTAAAATATTTATAAAGTATACGGAGGTTTAAATACATACTAAGAGCATATGTTATATATATTTTAAATCGTAACATTTTCTTAATTAACTTATATTATGTAAACATCCAGTTTAGGAGTAACAAATTATATGACAGAATTTGCTTTAAGAATATTGACATTTTTCTCTGTATATGGTATTGTTTTCATAATGAGAATTTTAAAAGAGAAAGAAGAAGATATTCGAAACCTAACAAGGTAAGAAGCTGTAATTAACAACATTAAGTATTAGCATTAAACCTCATGATTAAAACCTTTTGATTTAAAAGGTATTTTAAGTTTTTGTTAAAAGGAATCTTTGTATCAAACATTCGAATACGAAATTAAAAGGTAACGACTTAAATGGCAGAGATGATTATCTTTACTTACCTTATATTATAAAATATACTTCATTTACGGAGTTAATCAAATCAAACCGTGTCAAATAAGATCTGAGAAAATCAACGGACGACCATTATTTCACAAATTGCGCGGCAGGTAATAAAGGTATAGAAAAATGTATTCTTTAGCCGTTCCTTATAGAAGTTCACTCCTATTACTCAGGTGTTTTAGTTCAGGCTCATTCAGTAATCAAGTAAATAGGTGTGCGCAACATTACGATGAAGCTGGTAAACATTTATCAAGCTAATGTATAAAAAAGACATCCAGAGTGCGTTCAATTTATTAAGACTCAATACCAGCTGGTACTTGTATCAAATGTCATCTTGGTTTTGCCTCAACTTGTATCGTACATAATGAAAATACTATATAAAGAAACATGTCATTTATTTTATAACATCTTGTCTTTAGATTGGTCCACAGTAAATTCAGATGTTCCCATAATTTCCTGTCTTTAACTATGAGCTAAAGTTAAAAAAAGATTATCCAGTCGTATTTATACTGTTACTTATATAAAGATGGCCATCAGAAATTCTTATCCCTTTGAATAAGATGCTTTTTTTTTTGCTTGTATACATTACTAATAAAATAAAATTCTATTAATAAATATAAAAACATTAATTTTAAGAAGATTATTATCACACACATAACTGTAAACAGACTTGACCTGTGACTTTGTTTTGTATGTTTAGTGAAGTCATATTATCAGAGGTATAAAAGCTAATATAAAACAAAGTCACTTGCATATGCGCCAGCGACACATGCACAAAGGCTGGCAAATTGGAAACGTCGCGAAACGCAGCTAGCAGACGTGATATTTGTAGTTTGTGCGTGGTACAAATTGTAAGAGATTTATGATGTGTCGGCTATGGGACGTTATATGGCTACTGTAGAATATAGTGCCGTGGTTACAATCAACGAAGGTCATATTTAAAGGTATTTTTAATTATAGATGTAACATGTATAATATTTTTCATTGAGTTTTTTGTGTAAGCTTCTTCTCTGTTATTTTATGTAAAACGAAAAACCGGGACCCCGCTGAGTCTTTTGAATTGCCAAGTGGAACGAATGAAAAATGTCCTTCCATTGTTTTCTTGCCATCATTTAAACAGATGGCGAAATTTTAGATGAAGGAAAATTAGAAAGGGTATGTCTTTAACTATAACAATACACACGTGTTTATAACTACTCGTTTCGCATGTTAGGAAATGTTGTGGTCTTTCGAAATTCTTTTATTATTTTGTAATATTTATTAAATTGAGTGATTGAAAGATATTGAAGCACTTAATACTGCTGTACTATTATAAGAGTAACTTCGATTAATATTTCTGTTGCAATATACAATTGTATTAACTTTTTTCATGCAATTGCGTTGCAAGTAAATTGATTTAACCGCGGGTCCTCTGATAATACAATTATATTCAGCAATTTCATACTATGCCTCTTGAAATATTAAATAATGGGTTACTCAGCGTCTTATATAGGAGTTATATAAAATAACTTCGTATGTAGTTAGACTGAAAAACTATAAGCTCATATTTCTAACTAATCATAAATTTGGAAGAAAATGAGTGGTTCATTTAAAACTTGTTACAATAAATAAGCAATTCAAACAGATGAAAAATTAATTTGTTAAATAAAATTAAGTCCAGTCCAAAATTTATTAGTTTAATATGACGCTTTGTGTTACGAGAGACCAACTCTCAACTAAAACCTACTAAGTGTACGAGTATTATAAAATAAATTGATGAGGCCATTTATTACGATAATTTAAGAACTGGTACATTATTTCCTTTTAAAAAAAATGCGTAAAAAATTTAAATTTTAAACAGTCTCCAAGCGTGTCATTTCTAAGTCAAATGTAGGCAGTAAATAAATTTATCTAAGTAAGTCGTTTTATATCGTTTAACTTATTTATTACAAAATCAGTTATTCAAATCCGTATTAATAATAATTTTATTTTCGTACTTTATTAATCTTCTATAATATATCACTACAAATTTCAGGACTTATGTGTGTAACAAAGATAAACTAAAGATTCGTACAATCCAATTTATAAATTGAAAATATCTGTTAGCAATTTACTGATGACAGTTTCTACAATTGCTTCTATTACGAAAATATACCCCGGGGATATAATTTTAATTGTGAATAATATGAAATGTGAATAAATTTACCGAGACGTAGAAAAAAATATCTTATTTTTTACGATTGATTTCTTTAGGGACTGATTCATTCTGTACGTATTTTTCTTGTTTACGATATATTTATTTAAAGTCAACAAAACACTTTGTAGAACTTAACACTGATTTGGAAGGTTCAAAGTATCGGTTAGTATTTCAGTACAACAATATGTTTTGCTATTAAGAAGGAAAATTAAGACTTATTTTATTATTTATTCTTTAAAATATTATATAAAATATTTATTCTGAAAATATGTGTAGGTTGAGAACTACAGATGTAAATGTACGCGTCTTCCCATATTATAATCTGTCTGTAAACGGAGGGAATCTACTGCTTTTCATAGAGTAATACTGTATAATCTATATCTGTACGGCTCAAGACCAGATTTTGCATCGTATATCTCTGTAAAGAAAAATAATTTTATTGTTATATTAATAAAATGTACAAAAAACACTTAAGAAATAAATAATATATAACAACTTATTGATGAAGACATTAGTTCTGTGACTGATTATTATGAATGTACTTTTGCTGATGTATTTTTTTGAGATTTCAAAATTCTTTCCAACTATAGCTATTTTCATAAGTGTCATACTATATTTAATGTACCTAAACCCCTAGTATGAGTTATCGTCTATTAGAATATTGATTTCACCGTCCATTGCTATACGATACGGAACTATCCAATAAGGTTGCACTAACCTAAATTGAAAGTGTCACTCTCGAGCGAGATGCATCTCACGTGAAATACATTTGTAGCTTTCAATTCATCCCGACTACCTTTACATAGACAGGGAATACACGGAAACGGATTTGGAAAAAAAATTAAGATATTTAAAATACTTTTTATATTAAATTTCCACGTATGAAATATCTTGTAGAATAAAGTTAATGTGAAAGTTTGTCTACATGTTCAATATATGTATATTTAATTTGACTAAGCAAGATTAACTTTCTCGTTTGACATATCTGATTTAAAGTTGTTTGTGCGCTAGTGCACTAGTGACTAGTGAAGTGTTTCTTATTTAATCATGAGTGTAAGCTTAAATTACGTAAGCCCACCCCATTATCATTAGAATGATGTCATATAGCCATGGGCGAATTTCTGTAAAACCTTAATGTCCATTGCGATTTTCAATTCTATCGATTAGGTTAACCATTCAAAAAAATAACTTTCAAGTACTGACTCCCTTCAGACAAAATATAGAAAATGAGTATAAAGCATTCATTTTACTTAGAACGCATTTAAAAACATTAGCATAGCAACAATGTCAACTATTATAACTTGAATTCAAATTTCATTTCATAAAACGTTTGTTCTTTATAATCGTTATAATGAGGTCAGTTTGGGAAAACGTTATACTTCCATTAACGTGAGCTAAATAATTACAGGTTATTTTACAATGTTAAATGATCAGAGTGATGCATTTTGGTGCTACCGCTGCGGTTTACGTTGGCATTAACTAATCAGAATAATTGGGCGCCAGCTGTCGATGAAATTTGGAAGGATTAAATAACTGAAAACTGTTTCAATATTCTAAGGATTACCGATAAAATAATGAACGAAATCCTTTAGAAATTTTAAAATTAAGTTTGAATGTTACTGGCAAGTTATGAACGTTATGAAAAGTAAATAATAAAATCTGTTAAAAGACAGAATGACAACTCAAACCAGCTTACGACATTTCTTTTAACAAAATTGATTGAACTGTCACACCCTATTCAGAAAAATTATCAAATTATCTCATTCGTAAAAGATATTTTTTTAATTTTGTATGCTTGAACGTATAATATGTATGTTTATGTAATTATTTAAATTCTTTTGTTTGAGTCTCCGATGTTTCGATTTATTAGCATTGGGTTAATTCTATTCACACTTTGCCAGTGAAAGGAGTTTGAGGGTCTTGATTAGTTAAACAAATTCATCCCCGGATTCCGTATTGATGTGTTTAAAAAAACGGAAAAAAACATCTCAATGAATATATCAGACACAATTACGTTATTTCCTAATGAAAAAGCTTCAAAGGTCAACAAATTCTTACAAATATAACATTATTAGGATAGTTTCGAAACTTGGATAGTAATTGCTTGATTTAAACCTGTAAAGTGCGATTTAGAAGAAGCATAATATTGTCGTAGTTTTATTTTTTGACAGAAAAACAATAATCGCATAACCAAAAAAATAATAATTAAGGAAAAGTATTTGTTTGTTTTCTGCCTTTGTTATTGCTATGATTTCTTTCACTAATTGCCAATGTAATTAGTTGTTTGGGAACATTGAACAACAAACTTCTAACAGATTAAGTATTTGGTATAAACAAAGAAATATTATATGAAGTCGTAAATACAACACTATGATAATATTGGGGTGAAAGAAAATGTTTGATCATGAGCTATTTAAATTTATATGGTAGGATGTGTACGTTCAAGTGTTATGGAATACTAGTCCTTATTCTTTATGATATATGGTCTTAATCGGTTGTATGGACATTATATCGTTCATTAATATTCGACGCTCGATGCGGTATGCTTATTCGCTTCGTTTTTGGTCAAAATGTCCTCCTATAGAGGACGGATTTCGTTGTACCCATAGACTAATTAATACTAACAGAGACTACCAGTGTAAATACGTGTCCAAAAGTAAATAATTCATTCCCAAAAAACATATTATTCACGTTCAACAGTAAATGTATAATAAAAGTGAATATTAAAGATGTATTCAGAAAATATTAAAATAAGATACAAGTATTGTTTTATAAAAAAATAGCAGAGTTTGGTTATATTATAATAGGTCAGACATCAAGTATATAAAAATGCATGTATAAAAACAGATTTAATGTATTATATTTATTTTAACTTTTAAGAATGAAATAAGATGAATATTTTAAGATCCATTAATTTAGTGTAGTACAATATGAACATCTTAGTGGTATAACTGTTTCGGAATCGACTTTCAAACGAAGACAGATTGATGGATACATCTTCAACATACGAAGAGAACGTGGTGCTGTCGTATGCAATTACTTATTAAATAATATTATGATACGTACAGTGAAGCGTGTGTCTTAAATATTGAGTCATTGTTTTAATAAATTTACATTTTGAAATATTAATTTACCATAAGTTATATTTAGAAATATTTATGTCGTTAGTAATTTTTGTTAGTATTTATATAGACAAAGTTCACTCAATGTTGTTGGAACGAAACAACTATATTATTTAGGTTAGGGAATGTGTATAGCAGGGAATTTATATATTTATATATGTATGTTTTTTAGTATCTATATTTTGTTCCTTTTGTATATTATTATAAATTTTTCAAAAATTCAGTTTCCTTAAATTATACACATATTCTTTTACTCCGCCACCGTATTGAAACCGAATCTTGACTTGCGAAATATAAAAAAAAGTCGAGACATTCTTTGATATTTCAACATTTTCCCAATTAAAATAATAATCACTTAAGAACCTTAAGTCCGACTGAGCAAGACTTTTCTTTAATGTATCAAAAATATTGTTTTATTACATTGACACTTATTTGATTGTCATTTTTCAAGGGAAAGCTTAACCAAGCAATCAAAGTGATTGTCACTTCTATCTGTAAGAGAAAAGGATAGGTTTGCTAATGACTACATTTTTTTAAAAGGGGACATCGTTATCAGGGAGCATTTGTTGTCCTTTAATACGGCAAAGGGAACCAGGAATAATTCTTTAGAAACGGTAACTTGAAACGGCGCAGACTAACGAGAAGGTTCTGCGAAAATCAAAGGTTTATTTTGATGTAACAATAGATTCAACGCACGAAAAACATCGGAAGTCGGGGGTGAGCGGATAAATTCGTACAACTTCAACGAATTTCATCAACATTGATTCTAAACTAACGGTGAGGGAGCTAACCAACAATGAACCAATATACTGAAGTAACGAACCGAACACGTTCAATTTCTTCCCATTGCACAGATGGCGACAAATTTAAACAACCACAAACGATTATCACCCTTGCTTGTGAGCAACTTCAAAGGAAACCATTCTGTTTTGAATGAATCAAACGTATTAAAAAAAGTGTAATCTACTTAGACTTAGACTAAAAAAGACTGCGTTTATCCTAATTGAGTGCTTTAGTAAAATCAACATTATTTTTTAATTTCAATTGGAGAGCCGTTTCATAGCAGGACTTAATTTACATGAAATGTGGCTGAAACTGTAAAATTATTAAGTAGACCACCTCACTCGCATCTAAAATGTAATTCAACATTTCTTGCTTGAATTTTATAAAAATAGGTTCTTAACTGCTTCAGATGTAAATTACCGAAATCCTTGGATAGAAGCCAAGTGAGTATCAAGGGTTGTTGCATAATGTAATAGTTGAGAAGGTTCTTTTCATAGTTTATTATTTTGGAAGCGCTTTGAAGCGGACCGGACTGCAATTTGTTGTTCACTTAGTGACGGCATTAATATGCGAAAGCCAAATAATTTAGAGGGATTTCATTATAATTATAGAAAATCAATTCTTACAGATAATCCGTTTGTTGCCCGGGTGTTCTGTATTTACGTTAGACCAATTTTAAAGCATATCACTTTTCTATTTCCTCGTTAGTAGTTAAGTGGGTAAGACAATAAAAAGCAACTCAATATATAATTATTATACATTCTGTATAAAAATGTATAAGGATGTATTAAAACACTATGTACCTTTTTAATAATTAGGATACGGTTATTTTTGTATAATTGTTTACTTTCATAATGAGTTCCTTAATCCCGCTCGCTTGATAAAATTCACTTTGTCCGTTACTTTATATTTTGGACGTAATTGCGTTATCTTCGTTCCATTTATTCTTTTATTATATTTTAACAATTACCTTTTTCTTATATTCAACTTTTGTAAGCTTGAGTGAATTTACGATGAGGGCTGTAGGAATTCACAGTGTTCTTGCGTAAGACCTCTTTACCTAAACGATTGTGCCTATACGAAAATAATGTTATTGTTTTCTCTAAGAGAGATAATTATAAAAAAATGACAAAATTATTATCATTTCAATGTAGAAATTTAATAAAACTACATAAACGAATTCACTACGATAACATAGGACAAAAACTGCTCTATATAATGAAAATAAATTGGTAGTTTAAGGTTTAAAACAGTGTGCCGGGGATTTGGATTGCATTAGGTTTTACAAAATCTCTTTTAGAAAGTATGAAAATTACGTAGATATCCAAGCTTTAGCAAATACGATATTTAAGCGATTTTATCTAAAATAAATATGTGCGTTAATTCAGGAGCTCCTGTGATAAGAATATTTATCTATTAAAATTTATATGAGATTTTGCGATGGAAGAGGATCAACCCAATGCAATATTTTAAATCTCCAAACAGATGACAATCCGTTCCATTTTTAAATATGAAAAAAAAAATGTATTTATTAAAAAAGCTCCAATATGTGGTAAAAATGCAGCGACTGTAAACAGTGATCGCTTTTAAATATGACGGTTGCAGAAAAAAATATGTTAGTTTAATTTATCGTAAAAATACAAAACACAAAGCAATCAGCTGTAAAAGTTACCATCGATCGTTATTGTTAAAAACTTGACATTGTACTTAATTCTGATCTAATTTGGAACTCCAATAATCCTTAAAGTAATTTCAAAGCCCATTACAAAAACAAGCTTCCATCTACAGCTAATTAATTATCCAAATTAAACCTCTTTACAAAACAAAGCTATCGACATTTCCCAGGTCTTGTTCTAATGCCCGTAATTTATCAGGTGTAAAGACCGTTTGAAATATAATGACCAAGTTCTTATATAATATGATTTTTATAATGAGATCCTAGATTTTCGCGAGACATTTAAATAAAACTAAAAATTTTTTTCGGATTACTACGCGATTTTTTATTAATTTAAAACTACA
>DVQP01000099.1:0-34495 GCA_018231745.1 Danaus eresimus
TTTAATATTTATATTTTAAATATTTCTAAATTATTTTTAACAATTAATATCTGTTTTTATATTATTATTATTCAATGTTTGAGTTTTGAATCACAAGTTAATGTGAGCATCGTTTCTCGGGATGTTAGTTTTTAAATATGTACTAAAAAGATTGTTACACAAAACTGCGTGTAAACAAACAATAGACACGATTTTGCTCGAATTATTTTAAATCTTGCAAATCCAATATTTTAACTCTAAGTGAAAAAGCAAAAACCAAATTCGTTTATGATTCAAAAGTTTTGTTTATAAAGGAATTGAAATATCATATTTAAAATTATGTACCATTGTTTGTTAAATTTAATGATAAATGTCTTTATACAATTTGGGGTCGGAATATAATATAAATTTTTGATTCTTACAACAGTAACGTACCGCTGAGAATCAAATTATACATTTTCGTTATCATGAATAAAATCTTTTTTGTATATTAGTTTGGTATTGTAACAGTAAGTAGCCTTTAATTGTAAGAACATAAATAATCAATACATTGCGTTATTTTTATATATGTAACTTATCTTTTCTTTAGGTACTTGAGACAATACAGAATCTATAGACGTAAATAGAAATAAATTGTTAAGTTTTTAAGTCTTTCACGACTTTTAACAACACGATGTCTGCTTGCTTTTAATATTATCAGATATATCGAATTCATTAACTTATTGACATATTATTATATACCAAACATTACATATGAAAAAACTCGTTATTAATTATTGTAACACAATAGTATACAAGGCAGTTAATAATGGGCTTATTTTTCTGAAGGTTTGAACACGAACAGTTGTGTGACGCGTTTATTTTAAATGCTAATTGCGTGCTTCTACGTAATACTACAATAAAATAGATTTTTTAACACATGCATGTGTACATAACTTTGCAACAAAGACTGTTGAGAATAATTTTCGTAATACTGTAAGGGTGGATGGAACATAATTTGGCATGCGATATAAGAAAAGGCAGAGCTGTAGGTAAATTAGATTGTTAATGTTTGCAACCACTGCTCGTTTCCTAATAGAATAGTGAATGCCTTCACCTGAAGACACGTATATTTTGTACTGTTAACCGTTTCCTTCCTTCTTTCAAATGGGTGTTTGTGTTTACATGATCTTGAGAGGATATTATGCATAGCGATTCCTTTAAGTAATTTCTGATATTTGTATAATAATAATTTTCATGTGCATTATAATTTTATTACTCAGATTCATCTGTTTCTCTCATTGTTTTCAATGTAAACAGCTGTAAATACCGAAACTCTTAATGAGAGCTCCATCCTATCTGTTACTCTCAAAGGCCTCTTCTAACAAGGAGCAGATTTTAGGATTAATCACCACGCTTGCTCAAGGCGGGTTGGCGATTTCAAATTTATAATTTGAAATTATAAGACCAGGTTTCCTCACGATGTTTTCCTTCACCGTCTGTCAGTGGTTTTTAAATACTCTGAGAAAGCACACATGACTAGGAAAAATCACTTTTCTACTTGCCAGGTTTCGAACCCTTGCCCTCACGTATGAAACGAGGGCCTTTAACCTCCAGGCTACCACGACTCCTATACTAATTATAATTACTATAAATTGAACAGGTCTGGCATTTCTGTACAAGTTTTTATATTTAGATACGATCTATATAGTATATGTATAATATAAATAATTAATAAAAATATTATTAGCTGAGAGTTACGAATCAGTTAAAATATTCATTCTTAAAGAATCTTTGTCATAAGCTTATCGTTCATTGTCTTTCCAAACTCAGCGACGTGTAACGGTACAAGCTTTTATTTTACTTGGGATGTATATAAGTGACAATGTCTGTTCAGTTAGAAATATGTAATTAATTTTTAAAGCAGATGTATTTTCACCAATTGGGCTGAAAATTTATAAATGGTGGAACACTTGATATGGCAGACCACTTTCGTTTAATATATGCATATCGATTGTATGGGTGTTCTAGAAATAACTCGACCAATTTTGCAAGAATAGCTTTTTACGTTAGCAAATCAATAGTTAGTAAAGTATCATGAATTTAACTCTGTCATGAAAATACATGTTTCCTGATTACAAAGCAATACTTTTATTTAACGTCCGAGATCCATTATAACAAAGTTTTGTTCTTAATATTCAGTTAAGTTCAAAGTTGTGATGCTCAAACAAAATGAAGTTTACGCAACTTATAATAATTAGCCATTTTAATATAGAGGTACATAACATCATTTTATTCTTATATATATAATAATAAAAACAATCACAATTAAAGTAACTATGTCCCTACTGCATTCTTTTTATGCTGCGGTTTGAAATACTTACTGAATATGTAATTGGTGTCTAAAGTTCTCTGGTAACTTTAAGATGTAAGGTTTAAGTAGTAACTGGTGTTGTAAATGATTAAAAACAACAAATAAACTCGCGATCAAAACTTGTATACATATAGCGTGTTTTCTGCCTAACTGATTTTACCTTCAAAACTCTAAATTATAACGAGTTTAATATATTTGTATCAATAACATTCAAAGCCGATCAACAAAACTGTCTATAAACAAAACAAGACGATCTTTTGTCTAATAATCTACACATTGAATTCAATTATCCTTTACCAAATACATAATACAAAAGTAAATCACGCTTGTATGTTTCGATACAATGTAATTGATATCGTGTGTTTCCTGTTAAGTTTAATATAAACATACGTTGATTTACACAAAGCCTAGCGTTAGACACGAGGCTTTCAGAAACGTTGAGCTGACCTTTACAATGAAGCTCATTTGGAATTGAAATGACATATATAGATCATTCACCGAAACGGCCTCGCATCGAAAAGGCATTAAATAGACTGCGTTGTATCTAAATGAAATAGTAATTAATTATTTCACTGAATATATACTGACTCTGTTTGGAGTGTTCATAATATGTTGTTATTGAATATATTCTGTGGACGCAATTAATAAAGGTAACTTATTACTTATATAAAACAGCGCTTGTAACTCACGTAACTGAGGGTTAACATCACTCCCCAAAAACTTGAAAGCCTGGTGGCTATACAGCCTAATTATTATAAAAGAACACGTTTACATTATGGCGAATATCTCCTTTGTAATAAAATAAACAACATTAAAACGGATCATTTTGATTATTGTGATCCCCGGCTTTATGTTCGTGTGTCAGGGTATCGTGTTCTGGACATCTATTAATTTATGTGAATAAGAGTATTGGTAAAAAACAGTTGAATGTTTTTATTTACTTTTAGATTTGAATAGCTTCTGTCGTTGTCAAATTTTGTGTTCATCATTTAATCGGGTACACAATTTATCAATACGTGAGATCTGTGCATTTAGCATTGGGACTTATTTGTTTTACTTTACAGCAGCATTTGTTTCTGGTCTCGAAATTTTAACAGACTACAATCAGATTATGCCGAAGCTTGCTGTTTGGACGTTTCATAGAAAATTAAGTACAAATACAAGTGCAGATATTACGCGTCGTGTTAAAAACTTACCACATCTACCTGCAGAGTTGCTCTTTTGCTTTAAAGACTAAATTATGGCTCACGGTACATGAAATAGCTTTTGCGTCAAGTGGAGAGATGAACATAAAGAAAGGTCACAGAAGGCACAAACATTTACTGATAAGGTTATCACAGCGATTATAAATGGAATAGAGAACAGAGTGCGAGGTTAGATACAAGCAAAACAATTAATAAAATAAAACTTCGTTCTTATAAAAATATTTAGCCTTATCACATACGTTTTGTTTATTAATTAAAATTAAGAAACTATATATATTTTCTGCTTGTTTAGAATTCGAAGAGTTCAGCTGAAAAGTAAGTCTATGATATATGTAAATTTTAAATCTCAATAGACGTAGATCACATTATACCAATGTATGTATAATATAATATTTATGTTTTTTAAGATTATATTTATCTGACAATTTGGATTAGGATCGTTACTCGGTAATGCATTTAGTTCAACGGTAATTATTCACTTAGCTTATTAACCTCACATAATCCGGCGATTATCTAACTTTAGGTAATTCGAAACAGATTAGGCGTGCGATTTTCCCATATGATTACAACGCATATGCAACAATGGGGTTAATAATTTAATTATTGGTTTACTTTTTGGGAATATAACTATAAGTCTGCTTCATTTATGATATTGTCATTACATTAAAGATCAGTTTAAAGTTTCTATTAGAGAAATTATTCTCATGTCAAAACTACTCTTCAATATATTCGTCATGGCTTTTGACTTAGTTAAATTATCTTTGGTACATAATACACATGATCATATGTTATATAGGTTTTCACTATTTGACGAACGTTTGGTTACACAATGGCCATCGTGTCAGTTTCGGACGTCCTTTGAAATTTAATACCACGTCAGTGCTTAGTGATTATTGTTAGCGTATGTACATACGTATTCACATATTAAATGTAGTCGTATTGTCGGACAAAGCTATTGATATCTTGTTTCACCTATACATTCCTCTTGTATTACGCGTCTATTGTCTTCACAAATCAATTCCTCTTTAAAATATCCTTTACATGTCAAACAGACATCGTGTTTGTCATTACTAATAGCTGCAAGACTAGAAGAGGAATGGTAAGTATTAAAAATGTTATTCTTAATATGAGTCACATTTTAAAAAAGAATTGGGCCAACAAATAATGATTCTAGTTTTAATAGATAGAACAACGTAAAAGATTGACCTTTACAAATAAATCTCAAATACTGGTTTATGAAAATATACCTTATAGGGTTAAAAGTTGCAAACATTTTAGACAGCCAACTCAATTTCGACGTGTAAAAAAATGCTTTGAAGTTTTAGGAACGCTACAAAAGCTGTTTGGTTTTCATGTACGAGTATTTTGTTGAGGTTCGTCAGTGTGAGGTGTAGCTTTAATCTGAGGATCGATAACTGGGCTTAGTCCAGTGAGACAGAGAGCGGGAAGAATAAAATATTTCGAGATAACACCTCTTTCGTTTCTTGGACTATAATCAGATCTGGACTATAATCATTACGGGAATTATGTCAAGAAGTAGGTAGCTATGTGTTGGTGATAAACGAAAGGATATTTTACCTGAGATGTTGATGATGAGAAGCATTAGTTAAACAGAGATCAAAATGAAGATAACAAAGAATTCATACGATTAAAATAATTATAGATTTTTCAGTTTAATTAGATACAGGAGTTTTAACTAAATTACCATAAACAATTACAGGTGTTAATTAACAAAAATATAAAAACACAATCATTTAAAAGGAATGTTATAGTTTGCAATAAGTATTCTGTTATAAATTACAAGGTAAACAATTTCCGTAATCCCGTGTGTCATACAATGTGATGCATGACGTTTATTCAGAGTTATTATTTAATCACAAAAAACTCGGTTCCGCAATTATATCGAGATGGAACATGACGAATTACATTAAATTTGATAGAAAAGCTTTTCGTTAAAATTTACAGAGTAGGCAACATATATGACAATATAATTTTTTAAAAGGTTATTTTAAAGCCTATTTATAGATTATTTACGTCGGACATTGCGATGGCAACTCAATTAAGAAGTTAATAAGAGTTCGTATAAAAACATTACTTAAAGCCCTGTACAGTGAGAGCGCGATAATTCGAACTCGAATATATCGTCCATAAATACATCGTAAATTCCTTGCAAGCTTTCTTTTCATTTCCGTGTGATGCCAATTAACATAATTATTATGTATTGGAACTGTCTTTCATCAATAACAAAAACGATCTTACCATTCGATCCTTGCATAAAAACTGCACACTTAGTTAATGAAATTTCCTTTGATGTTTTCAAGTACAGCAACAATTCTTTTAAAACCTCGATCTCACTGTGCTACATTCCTAAAATCAGTATGCCTATAAAATTGAGCTTTAAAAATCGTAGCAAACGATGGATAAGGTCCTGGAATGTTTATTTTAAACATTCCTTATTCCTTTGGAAGTTACACTGCATCTGCTGTTCGGAAACCTTAGGACTACTTATGTCGAATCCTCTTTTTATATCTTATTTGAAATCCTTCAGAACATTCATATTATTCGCGTTTTATCGATGTCTTCTCTGGTATGCAGTTTGGAAAAAAGCTACACCCTAACTAGTCATTTCACAAAAAAAAAGAGTTAGCATTACAAAATAAGATAAACAAAACTCACATAAATATCTACAACTTATGTCAATAACGCAAAATAATTAAAATATGCTTTGAATTAAAACGTTACGTAATAAAATATTGAACTTATCAGACAAACTAATAAGACGGTTTGATTAAAACCAGGCCGCCTATTAAGGATTATATAAAACAACAATAACTCGGAAATATTCCGAAAATAAGCAAATACTTTTTGTCTCTAAATTATTTATCATAATGGAAATAATATTTCTTTTTATCCCAGGGGAAGCTTTATCGACCACAGCCCCGGCCGGGCTAAGCGAGAGCCAATGTCACGGTTGTTTCATAAACAGATGAACTTAGCTACCGAAACTATTTAGTTCCTAAAATTAGCTTTATAAACCAACTGGAATCTCTATTAAGGAACAACACCTCTCCCTCGAGGAGGCTGTGGTTAGGCGAGAAACATCAATACTCTTAATAATATCATTTCAATAACTTAAACAAAAAACAAATGTCGGAACGAATATCAAATAGTATTAATATGTGCGAACCGTTTCCAATTACACAGTAACTCAAGCTAATAAACATGACTTGAAAAACGGTTAAAATGTAACAGAAATTATGTACACACTATACATGTCCAGAACCTTACGAACGAATTACTTGTCTAATATGAATTTGATATACATTGTTAAGAGATAATCGATAGCTACCTTTTACTTATACAAGAGCTTCAAATCATCTCTCTCAGTCTGTACGTTTGTTGGTAATTGGTTGTACCGAAGTCAAGCAAGTTTGTTGATTGAAAAAAAACTTTGTAATATGCTTTGAATGTTGCAACAGTATATTGTTTAAAGTTCTCCTGTCGTGAGCTGAACGTTGCTTTATACTAAAATTTCTGTTTTGATGTAAACATCGCTTGACAGGTGTTTGGTGTGCCAGAAGCAATACCGCCCTCTCTCTAAAGTAAGGTGGAGTAGACAACTTGTTCCTTTTATTATTTTGATCAACTATTTTCAATATTTTCAACCAACATAATACAATATAAGTTTTTGTGCTCAGATTAATGTTTTCATTTGAAAATGTTATTTAATTTAGTTTCAGAAACCGATCAAACTTTACATTTGTTTTTTTAATGTTGCGACTAGAATCTATTTTGTTTTTTAGCAAAAGTATTTGAATGAATTATAAAACCATAAATAGGGACTTAAAAATGGCTTTATGATAATTTTAAGAGTTCTAGTGAAGTTTTTGACATTATTGCTGAGATATAAAATTATGTCTTTTATTAAATAGCTTATTTTATTCGGCTTCTATTGTTTTGAATTCCTTACCGCTTCAGAGAGAAATGTATGATATTTTATGAAATAATTCAAACAAAAGACTGAGGAAGATAATGTTTTTCTTTCTGGTATTGAGCCTTGTACTTTCAGGGTTCCGTTTATACCACGGGTCTCGCGTTTGGTCAGTAGCGGAAATTGCAATGCGGCAATATTGTTACGAGTCGATTTGTTTTTAACATTTTCTCATGTTGTTCGAGAACATAAGTTTTGTATGATGCATTTGGCGCGAATGAATGTCGTTTTGGCAGACCTAATGAGTTCTCATCTTTGTTTACAGACAGACAATTCTATCACAAGTGGGCGCTGCTAACCGACCCAGACGATGTCAATGCTGGCCCAAAGGGATACCTCAAATGTGACATCAGTGTCATTGGTAAAGGTGACACTGTCAAAGTTCCACCAAAGAGTGAGAAAGATGAAGATGACATTGAGGCGTAAGTTGACTTAAAAAATATAACGGGAACTTGCCATTGGACATTTTTTCATAACATCACATTTTCTTTATTAATATTATGCAATAACTAAGATTTACATATTAATATAGAGTTTACAATAAAATATTAAAAAGTAGCCGCGCTTTGTATAATAGTTGAAAGTTAAAATTTAATCCCGATATCTTATTTATTTATACCTTGGTATTTTAGTGTACTTGCAGAAAGTTAAGAAGTATAACTTACAATAATATTATGTTCTTGTAAATGAAACAAAGAAAATAATCTATAGGTTATGTGTTTTCTTTAATTTAACTATTTTGGTTGGAAGTTTAAGTGAATGGATGGATGGATTAATATGTATTGTTCTTCAGGAAAGCTGCAGGAGCAGGTAGGATGATAATCAGTAACTCAATCTCACAGCGACGTCACTCGCCACTCTATTAAATGCCTTCGAGCGATGTCCAATTATTGAATATGCCATATTTTATAATCTATATAGTAACCTAGTTAACGCGTTTTGGCTCCTCTTAAATAAAATCAAAATTGTTATATTTATTTTTAAGGGAACTATATTATTTTATTAATATTATGCCTCAAACGTAACGTAACGAATCGAAAATATACATCTTTTTTTTTTATAAAAAAAATCCTCGTAAATTTAGGAATATATAAAACCCAAATCGACATGAACTGAAACACATTTACGTTCAGACTGCTCAATGAACCTTGAATAGAAGTCTATTCTAAATTGGTCGGCATGTTTAAAGTTTGTTTGACTTTAAGGCTTAAGACAGAGGGATGTAGAAAAGGTTGTCTCACTGACAATGTTAAGCATCCATCTTAAATTTCTGAGTTAGTCCCAGAACTCTTGCAGACCAACGTACTAATACTTAAAGTGCTTCCATTATTTTTATTCATATTATCATCGGCAGCGACAGTTTGTTACGTAAGCATTAATAAAATTTAAAATATCACATTATGTTTTAACGGTTTTTGCGTGGGTTTTCTTAATTTTATATCAATAGGGTACTACTAAGAGCTAGTATTGTAAATGTAATGACAGGTAAAGTTTTCATTTGAGCAACATCAAACGTTTTACTGTGAAATATTTACGCCTCCGCGAAAAGGAAATTTTCCCGCGGTGTTTCCTACATGTGTATTTTTCATGACTACCTTATTAGCCATTGTAACCGCTTACCTTGATTCGCTACACCGATTTGCACGTGCAGACATACACATAACAGGTTTAACTGCTAAATACTATTCTTTGCCGTCGCATATTCCTCGACTATTGCCGTTTACTGTCTTTTTGTACGTGACAAATTTTTTAAGCAAGTACGAATGATATTTTTCTAAAATACAAAGATTTACGATTCCAGAATATATTGAATAATATTATAAACTAAATATACAACCAACAGATCATATATATTATCTCTATTTTCGGATTGTATATAACATTATTATCAATTACTTAGTAACTTACTGCTCCCCGACGGCATGCCTGTGGAGCGGCAACGCGCTCGTTTCTTCATCAAGATCTATAAAGCCGATGGTCTCCCCAAGATGAACTACAGCCTCTTGGCAAATGTTAAGAGAGCTTTTACTGGCGAGAGTCAGGATCTCGTGGATCCTTACGTCGAAGTTAGCTTCGCTGGCATGACCGTAAGTGACATTTATCGTATAATTATATGCTAAGGATCAAATTTTATTGTTTGGGTTACACCATAGAAGAATCAAATTTCATAACAATCAACTTATCGAAACTGTCTTAGTTTTGGAACGCAGTGTCTCTCTGAACATATATATTCTAAAAACTACATTATATATGTAACGTATTTGTATCTGTAGTTGTTGAAGGTACAGAGCCTACACTACTACTAGTTACGGAACGTACTTACAAAAAGAAAATATTGCATATAAAAGACTTTCCGTTCGCAGATTTTTTATAAAGAATATCTAGTCCCGCAAAGATGTATAGTTGTGAAGACGGACAAGTTTTATAAGCATATATATTATGTATATGGAATCTAGATAGTATATAAACAATTAAATATAAATCATATGAAAATTATACCGTTTTTGAATATGTACACGATACAGGTCCCTTTGTTGGGGAAAATTAAGTTATTTGTTATAACAAGCGATACTAAAATGTTAGATATTAATTATAAAAGGACCAATACCGACAGCGAACATTACTTGAAATGAGACATGACACATGCTTTTGTAAATGCAATTATTTAAGAGAGATAAGCATTAGGGCTGCTTAAATCTGTCATTAATGGATAATTTTTTAGTTCATTTGACTTTTAATATTAACAAACATTTGTAAATCCACCAAAAGATGAGAATGAATGCAAACAAAAACCACATTTGGTTAAACTTTCCTATTCATATCATGGAACGAACTGTGATTTATTTTGTAGCATTTCAGGTAATAAAGCGTTATCAACAATATATGTTGTTAATGAAAGCGTCATTAGTTATTTAATAAAACGCAAGTTCAATAATTAAAGTACAGTAAACAGAATTGTAAAACTATCAATTTCTATGATAGAATTTAGATACTAGTTTAACTCAGTCCAACTAAATGGTACTCATTTTGGACGATTAATTTAAATAATAATTGAAATAATATAAAATAAAATTAACGCTTTATTCCAGGGATGTACATCAGTAAAAAAGAACTGCTACTCTCCGGTGTGGAACGAACAGATCGTATTCACTGAGATGTTTCCACCCCTGTGCCAACGTCTGAAGATACAGCTAAAAGATGATGATGCCGTCCACCCTGGCATCATTGGCACTCACTTCATTGACTTGCAAACTATTTCCCACGAAGGTGACAGAGGTTTGTGTGGCGAGGCTTACTACTTTGTAATTAAAATTTTCTATACTGTTATCTGATATATATAAAATTTATCAGGGTTCTTGCCAACTTTCGGGCCAGCATATATCCACATGTACGGTTCTACTCGCGATTACAGTCTGTTGGATCAGCATGCCAATCTAAATACCGGAATAGGAGAAGGCGTTTCCTATCGAGCGAGGTACTTGCAATGGTCATAACAGTTATAAAGAAAATCATCACAGTTTCTAAAAAAAACTCCATATCAGATTTAAAATATAAGTCGCAGTTAATTAAAATTTATATGACATAATTTGGCACATATGCTCAAGGAGGATAGTAATAAAAATGTAAAACTATATTATTGCAGATTACTCATTGCGATCCGAACTGAGATTATGGAGATAATAGAGAACCCGTCCACAGACGTAGAGGTTGAACCGATCGTGGCCGTCAATGAACATGCGTATGAAAAACACGAGGAGTTCTTTTTGTTCGCCTGTCTATTTGACGTAAACATGATCGACAAACGTCTCACTGATAAACCCATTCAATTCGAGTTGAGCATTGGGAATGCCGGGAACGTCCTCGATGGGAATAAAGAGTCTTTGAGGAGACCTCAGGACTTGAATGTTCCAGACTTAAGTAAGCAAAAACATTGCGCGAACTTACTATGAACTCGACCTTTACAGTGACACTGAACAACGGTTTATTTTGTTGTGTTTAGACGATCTCAGCGCCGATACAGGCTTTTGGCAGAGCGTTTCTCAACCGACCAAAGCGGTTTCATCTGACAAGAATTATTACTTTTTGCCATACTGGGACTTAAAACAATGTATGCATGTACGCAGCATCTGGCCCGACCATCGCCGCCGCATGTACAACTCTAACATGATTTACAAGATTATCGAGCAATTTGTAAGCCATTCTATTTTGATAACCGAAAATACATTACATATATTTGAAGTTTACATATTTGTTATCTAAAAATGAAAGTTTGAATGCAACTTTTCTACAAAGTTTTATTTCGTATAGGTACATCAAATTATTAACTTGTTTAACAGGAGGAAGGCCTCGATAATGCACAAAATGCTGTTGAAACGGATGATGGACCAGACAGCAGCTGTGTCGCATACATGAAGTCTGTTCTTGATTCAGTGAGTGCCTCATGCATCAACTACTTAGATCATATGAGCAATCTGCCAATAGGGGGAGGCACTAAACTTGATCGCGAGAGGCATAAATTATGCCTAGCAGAAATCGTAAGTTACCTTCAAATAATATAAGGTCTGCGTAATATCATTTTCATAATTTTTCTATTTTATCACTTTTCTAGGAACAAATGAGCACTTTGACAAAAAGTCTCAAGGCGCTAGTAACTAAACATTCAATTAAGGATCGCATTCGTACAGCGTACACTTATCTAAATAGACTAAAACATTTATGTGAAGACGTAAGTAATATGAGTGATGGAGGTAAAATTGTAGTAGAGTTAAAAACACCACTTTGATGAGTTTGTCGAATTTTTAGCCACAACATGCGATGCCGGATGTTTTCATTTGGATGATAAGTAATGGGAAACGCTTGGCCTATCACAGATTTAGTGTTAGAGACTTAATCTTTTCGGAATCTATGGATGAACGTGGAAAACTTTGCGGGAAAATGCAGACACTATTTTTGAAGGTTTGTTTTGAAGGAATGTAAAAAATAATTTACATTTTACTTAGAACAATTTCCCCTAATTATAATTTAATTTTAGTGGCCAGGGAAAAAAGCAACATCTCCAAGCGGTTGGTCAATTCCCGCTAAAATTAACGTCTTTATATGGCTTGGGATGTTACAAGATAAGAAACATTTCCTTGAGACTCTTCCGACTGGCTATGAACTAAGTCAGGAAGTAAAAAATGCAGATAAACCGAGAGCTCTTGCTCCTGAAACTTTATTCTACGCAGAGAAACATGTATGTTTTATTTTTAGACTGTAAGAATTTTTATATGTTAAAGTTAATACACAAAAGTAGTAATAATTACTGTATCCCTTACAGAATTTCCAAATGCGAGCGTATATTTACCAAGCGCGTTCGTTGATCGGTTCGGACTCCTCAGGACTATCGGACCCTTTCGCGAGAGTGATTATTGGTGATACTTCGGCTACTACGCAAGTTATTGATGAAACGTTAAGCCCTACCTGGGATGAGTTATTGGTGTTAGACGATATATTGCTTTATAGTACAATAGAGAAAATAAAATCTGATCCCCCGACAATTGTTATTGAAATATTCGATCAAGACAAAGTGGGAAAATCTGAATTTATTGGTCGAACTTTAGCTAAGCCAACAGTAAGAACTTACGAAGACATACGTTCTGGGCTACAGCAACCGCCCATTTTAGAGTGGCATGAAATTACTAGGGGTGATGATAAAGCTGGAGAATTATTAGCAACATTTGAAATTCTCGAGATTCCACCAAAGGGAAACGCGTCAGTATTACCGGCCCTTCCGGACCCAAAAGAAGTAGTTAGGAAAGAATTAAATGAAATTCAAAAAAGTAAATCGTATCCCGTTCCTCTAGGAATACGACCTACTTTGTCTAGATACCGGGTTGAGGTATTGTTCTGGGGTTTACGTGATGTCAAAAGGCTTCATCTTCTTACAGTAGACAGACCGAGAGTGGACATCGAATGTGCTGGAAATCTTGTATACTCGAGTGTTATTCAGAACGCTTCACGTAATCCCAATTTTCCATATCCCATAAAATATATTGATGTGGAACTTCCTGACCAAGATCTCTACAGACCTCCATTGACAATTCGAGTCGTTGACTGCCGCAGTTTCGGCAGAATTACCCTAGTGGGAACACATACCATTAACTCCATACATAAATATATTTACACTCCAATGAGTAAACGCGAAAGAGAAATTGAAGAACGAAAGAAGTCTATAATAGAACTTCAGAATGTTGATTTGAGAACTAATCGAATAATACAAGATGACGCATATGCTGTCGAAACCGAAAGAGAAAACTGCCCTCTGCTTGTACGTGAGGGACGTAGCATGACTTACGGATCAGGTATTAAGATGCCAATGAGGAAGAAAATTCTTCCACGTGATGGAAGCAAGAAGAGGAAGGGAAGTACTGATTCCGTTTTAGATGATGACGAAAGTAACAAGGACTGGTGGACCAAGTACTTTGCTTCAGTTGAAACAATGATTGAAGATGAAAAAGAACATAAACGAGAGCGAGATTATCTGAGACCTCCTCAGGTAAGCTACATAAATGAAATACGTTCACCACGCGAAGAACTTGGCTCTCCTCGCTTCGATCATGACCGCCGTAAGGAACCACGACCATCAACTTCACCCAGATCCAAGACAAGTCCTTTGGTAGCACCAAAGAAGAACGAGATACCACGCTCAGCTATGACAAAAGTAAAGCTTATGTTTCATTTTGCATATCATTTCACTCTGATGTGTTTATTAAATTATATGTTTCTACATAGGTTTATCCACACGAACTGGAAGCTGTGCCTGAATATGAAGAATTCAAAGAGTGGCTCAACTCCTTCGAATTGTATCGCGGCAAGAAGACTGGCGATGATAGCGAAGATGATAATCGAGTTGTTGGAGTCTTTAAGGTTGCTATTATATGTAGTCTTGTAAGATAAGAATCATTCATATGACTATCACTATCTCCTGTTTTCTGTGCTATTACACTGCCATCTGTATTTATCTAGTTGTGCGTTGATTCCTTTTGGTGTTGTTTCGTCATTCTATCTGCTTCTACATCTTACAAAATAACCCTACACTTCTTCTGCTATCACTACAAATATTACCAAACTATACTTTTTAAAGAGCCACTCTTGTTTTAGGGCGCCATTAAAGTTTACAAATGGCCTCTACCAAGAGGAATCGATGATCATACCATCATGGGCTTCGATCCCAATAATGGATTTTTCCAAGGTGTCCCGAATAACGATCCCATACATGTTTTAGTCCGCGTTTATATTGTTAAGGCCACTGATTTACATCCCATGGACTTAAATGGGAAGGCTGACCCTTACATTTCATTACAACTTGGTTCGAAAAAGATAAGCGACAAGGAGAATTATGTATCAAAACAACTTAATCCTGTCTTCGGCAAATGTTTTGAAATCGAAGCTACCTTCCCTCAAGATTCTATGCTAACAATTCAAGTTTTGGATTGGGACTTAGTTGGATCCGACGATTTGATCGGAGAGACCAAAATTGATCTCGAAAACCGTTTCTATAGTCGCCATAGAGCAACTTGTGGATTGCCTATGAAATATGAAGAGTGAGTGTTCTAACAATTATTTTAATTAAATTTAAGCCTAAAATTAGAATATAACCTTAATGTCCGTTTTTATTTTAGACAAGGATATAACCGTTGGCGTGATGCAATGAAACCGACCCAAATTTTGGCAAAACTATGCAAAGATGGCAAGTTAGATCCACCGGTGTATGACTATGGCCGGGTAAAGATTGGCAAAACAATTTTTAATATGCCAGTGAACGACGAAGAACTCTTTTCAAATAGCGAAACTGCAGAGGAGCAGATGGCACTGGTTGTTCTGCATCGTTGGCATGAGGTTCCTCGAGTGGGAACTCGCCTAGTAACTGAACATGTCGAAACTCGCTCGTTGTATAATCCCAATAAACCTGGTATTTATAAAAAATCATTTGACATCTTTAATATTTTTTACAATTCATGCAATCTGGGTTTCACTTAAAATTAATGAATGACAAACATTAATATAATTAAAAACTTTTAAAATTCCTTTTATGTGTAGGAATTGAACAAGGACGTCTTGAAATGTGGGTGGACATGTTTCCCATGGACATGCCACTGCCCGGACCCCCGGTAGACATATCTGCTCGCAAACCTAAATCTTTTGAAATGAGAGTCATTGTTTGGAACACTGACGACGTGGTTTTGGAAGACGATGCGTTCTTTACAGGAGAAAAAATGTCCGATATTTATGTAAAGGGGTATGGCCATTAGTTTGTTCGCATTTCATTTCTAATAATAACTTTTATTTCTATAAACATATTTAACTTTAAGATGGGTACGTGGACCCGATGATTGCCAGTGCACTGACATACATTACCGCTCTCTGACCGGAGAAGGTAACTTTAACTGGCGCTTCATTTATCCCTTTGAATATCTGGAAGCCGAGGAGCGTATTGTGATTTCCCGCAAGGAGTCTGTCTTTTCTTGGGATGAAACAGAATGTAAAATACCAGCTCGGCTCGAATTGCAAGTCTGGGATGCTGACCATTTTTCAGCTGATGATTTCTTAGGTAGAACCTTGTAATAGTTCCAAATAACATTATCATTTCTGAATTAATTATCGTCATGGAGTCTTATGTTCTTGTAGGAGCAATAACACTGGACTTGAATCGTTTCCCAAGAGGAGCAAAGTCATCCAAACTATGCACTCTGGACATGCTACGAAACGACGGATCCGTTCCAATGGTTAACATTTTCAAACAGAAACGTGTCAAGGGCTGGTGGCCTTTCTATATAAAACGCGACACCGAAGAAATGGAACTAACTGGAAAGGTGGAAGCTGAAATTCACCTTTTGACTAAGGAAGAAGCAGAGAAAGTTCCGGCTGGATTGGGTCGCAGCGAACCAGACCCCTTGGAAAAACCAAAGTAAAGACAATATTACAAAGTCACATTCCGCTTTAACGAACTTTAGCTGTTATTTTCAAAATTGCTGAGTTTTTTTGTGACGTTTTATCAAAGCAATGACACGAACAAACATACTATATCTGTTATTTCCAGTCGACCTGACGCGTCCTTCATGTGGTTCCTGAACCCGCTGAAATCTATCCGTTACATCGTGTGGCACAACTACAAGTGGGACATCTTGAAGTACTCTCTCATCATCATTGTGGCGGTGATGCTTCTGCTGCTTGTGTACTCAGTTCCCGGATACACAGTGAAACGACTCCTCGGAGCCTAAATTTTAACGGAGAAATAAGATAAACGCCAAAAATTACGACAAGTATCCCGAAAATTATGATTACCCTGATAACGACGATAACATTGGCAATGACGATAATATCTGCTCTGACGTTTACACCGACTGTGACATTTATACCGGCAATTACATTAATAGTGACGGCACTATACTCTATGATGACAAAGAAACCGATTTTGACGAATACCAAGATGACGACAAACCTGATAATGATGATGTTACTTATAATTACGTTCCAATTTAAATTAGAAGTAGTGGAAGTAGAAGTAGTCATGTTTCAATTATTACCATATTTAACCAATTTTAAAAATTTTACGTCTACATTCCAAAATATTCAATGTAATTGCATGCTACAATATAATATGATGTTTCACAAAGAATATAATGAATGTTTAAAGTTATTGTCTTCTCAATGTATCACATTTAATGAATATAATCTATCAAGTTGTAAGTGTAAACCATGTAATCAAATAAATTTAACAAATATCATCAATGTTTTATTTAACAGTCCATAGATAACAGCTATTAGGAAACAGCTATTATCTTTCAGGGGTTTAGATATACACTAATCATAAAAGATACACAAAAAGGCACGAATTTAAACTTCAAACAAAATTCACTATATTCAATAACAGTTTGGTGACATAACTCATGTCTACTGTCGGGATCCTTGTCTAGGCTTCGGTCGAGTGAGATCGGGTAGTCAGCACCGACAGCGACGCCGCCGACGCCGACTTCGACGTCTTCGGCTGCAACGTTTGCGACGTCGTCTACACCTACTTCGGCGTCTTCTTTTGCAACACATCTCTCTTGCAATCCAATTCATAAAACGAGATCCCTTCCTCTCGAGGAATCCAAGAGCTGTGCCGTTCTCTAAAATCGATTCCACCGTTTTGCTCAATTCGTTAGAAGATTGCTGGCCGTGATCGTTTTGTAAATGCTGTAATATTTGGTTAGCGGTAGCCCCATCTCTGTTCTCTTGGAGGTATTGTATTATGAGCCTTCCGGGGCATTGTGGTGTTGAATCCTTTGGCTGTTCTACTTCCGTCATTACTAAGGGGCACAATCAACTCATAAAATTTTCATTACATGTAATAAATATCACAAAAATTTTACCAAAAAATCATTTCATCTCATCTTTTCCCCAAAGTGTCTACTATTGACATCTTAAGGCTGGCAAGGATCATTTAAATTTTGATATAGAATAAATTCTTCTTTTAAGTAAGAGACAAATTTCTTAGATCTTAGATAGAATTAATTGTGGTATTTATTATGTACTTAGCGTTTTTATTGCTGTTTAATTAAACTTTTAATTAAAATTGATGTAATATAAAATTCCCGTGGGACTAACTTGATTATTCGGTAACATAAAATTCTCTTTCACAAAGCTTTGAAGGAACATTTTCAAAAAAAAAGAAAAAAATTTGCTGTCACAAGACAACAAACATCAAAACCTCGTGGTTTGTGATTTTTCGTATTCGGAGATTTAAAATTAAATTGCAATGTAACAGTTTTACAGAAACATAATGACTAGCTACAATGAATTACAAAAGGAGCGTGACGAGAACGCCGCAAAGCTGGTTATGAACACATTTTATAAGATTGATAACAAAGATGGAGTTACTGCGTCTGAAATTACCAAGTACCTGCAGGACAAGTTCGGGGACGTGTGGAGGGCGAGCAATTTGACGGATAAAGCTGAGGACACGCTAAAACGTAGTGCAGCCTTAGGGTTCCTCGAGAGGCGAGGGGAGCGTTATATAGCTAACTTGGCCAGGGGGCTGTGTAGCTGGCGCAGGCGGCGCAGAAGATGCTGTCGAAGAAAACGGAGAAGACGCTGCAGTAAGCGAAGAAGACGGCGAAGAAGGGGAGGCTGCAAGTGTGGTTGACGATAACATTGCTTTTGAAATAAATGTCTTCACAGATCCAACAGGAGTTGTAACTGTATTGTGTTTGAAAGGTGACGTGAGCACTTAGTCCAGTTAGACTTAAGTAATGATAATGTATTTTATCAATACAAGTCTGTAGAGCCAAGCATCGCTCAAGAGGTACGCTCCAAATGAAAGCCGATGCGGTGGTCAAATATTTATTTAATCTCTAAAACATATTTACACATGTTTCAAACATACATCATAAAGTAATCGAAACATTTAACATTGATTCCTACCGGCTTAGACTAACTACATCACGACAGCGGGCTTACTAGGGTCGGGGTAATTAACTGTCCGGACTCTGCAGTATTCGCTAGAGGGTATTATAAATAGGAGTCCGACAACATTATTTGGAAACAGAGGCGATCTCGACAGATGGCTGTTATTCATCTGTTAACACAACACTTGATGTACAGTCCCGCCCTTGACCCCTTTGTTTACGAACCGTAATTCCCGATCTAACTCACGACATATAGATATCCAAAAAACATTTAAACTATCAAATCTACTGATATCAAAAACATGAAACTTTTGAATAGATTACTATTTTGATTACATGTAGTATGATATTTAATGTTATGTAACGACACCGAGAACATTAAACACTAAGTGTAGCAGAGATACATTAACACTATTGAATATTTAATAAAACGGCTTATTATTGATACAAAACAATCACAGAGCTAAAACAAGTTAGACCAGGAAAGACGAATCCAAGATACGAGACAGCGACCAACGAGTAAAACCACGTTCAATAATAGTAATAATAAAAAGAAAATACATTTGATCTTGAATTTAATTCAGTACAATCTAGAAGCCAAACCATCCATAGGAAATAACGATTCTAAAACAAATCATTTACAAAAGGACAAACTCTTAAAATTATTAATTGTAGTTTAATAATAATATATCACTATTATATGCCGCACATCGCTACAGCGCTACGGCGCTACGGCGCTACGGTCGGCCGGGCGACACTTGTATAATACATACATTATATAAATATTGCAATACCATGGAAACTATATATAGAGGTGTCTGAAGCAACCCGCCTCGCGGAAGGTTGTACAACGAAATGTTAGCATTCATGTTAACTTAAGTTACATAAAAACATTAGCGGACAAGAAAAATATTAATAGATTCTTTACAAAATAAGATCAATATAAAAACATTTATATACAAACGATTGAACGTTGGATATACATAAAGAACTAACAAAATTCTTATAAATTACCGGCTACATTAGTTACAGGCTACAGATTAAAAACAACTATTTTGTATGTACTGCGCAGTATAATGTTACCATATATATATCATAACAACTCATATAAATATGTAAGGAATTTTGTATCTGGCAAATAAATAAGACGTCCGCTTACCAAAAAGGCTAAACATCACGAGTATTCAGTTACATTAAGATAAGAGGCTCACTAATTTGATAGACTAGACGAATATTGTTGACACTGAGATGGTTACATATATATATGCATGCATGCACACAAACAATCACTATAACATCCAATATAATTAGGAAAAACATCTCTATAACATACGGGACAGGGTTCACTGTGAGGAGTGACGGCTACTTGAGGTTTTTAAAATGCAACTGTCATAACATCTTGTTCATATAAAAACAATCAAAAATTAAAACTCTACTTTCCATACGAGGAACGGACAATAAATATAATATATACTCGTATGATGCTCATAGTGTTGGAGCGGATCCAGTGAGTGAGTGAGTGAGTCGGGTCGGAGGGAGGTACGGGGCCGACGAACATCCAATGGCAAATCTTATAAATGGCAAAGTCACTAAGTAGATCTACGTTAATACTACGCTATAATTGATTATCGAATTAACATTGACACTGATTAGACACCGACATTACTGGCTTAATACATTGGCCGGTCCGGCAGAGGGCGCAGGCTGGTCGCCGGGCCCGCCGTAACATATTGCAGCCATCATGAACAACGACAGTTCTCAAAGTATTCGCTTCACGTCGCGCTACGTCGATACTGTCGGTGTTCGCGTGTCTGTCTGTCCAATGAGCATTGTCCTTGTCACATGAGTCAGCTCCGTGTCGCAGCCCGTGTGAAGGCTGTCGTTATGTCCAGTGTTTTTTCTTGATAACTTTATATCACGTACGATGTATAACTAATACATAATCCATAGTTAACATACGCGCTTGGTGGTGCGTGAATGACATTACTATATGAATTACGGCTGTCTGGGGATAGCTGGAGGTGTTTGGGGTTAGTGTGGGTTGGTGTGGGTTGGTAGTGGGTGGGGGTTACTGTTTCTTGTTGCGGTTGCGGCGCTTGGGTGTTGTTGTTTTGTTGGTACATGCGCGCGCTCGTTGTTGTGCTTTGGTGAGTCGTTTTTTTCTTTTGCGGGCTGCGTTCGGTCCGCGGCAGGCTTGATCTCAAACGGTGTCGATGTCTCCCACGTTGATCCTATCCTCGGAGGCTGTCACGGAGAAGCCCAGTATACGCGCGTCCACCTTTAACATCTTGTTCTTCTTTGACTTTTTGCCTTTCCCCTGCAATCATAGCGCGTATGCCAGCTTGAGACATGCCAACATTCTAGACCTCTAATATTTTACTCACTAAAATAGCAATAATCGCTACAAGTACAATGACTTCAAGTAATAGAAGTTTTAGTAAGTTTCTTTTTTGAATGAATTAATACCGTTATAATAATAACTTGATAGCATTACCTCCTGGTAGTCGAGTGCGGCTCGTGGGTTGACAGCCATAGCTGGCGAGCAGAGATCATCGGAGGGAGTCACCATCCCCACGCGAAGTAGTTTAGATCTAAATCAAAGTATATTAATATTAATATGTGCATATGTTGATATAAATCCATCAATTCTCGTAAAGTACACACCGTTTCTCGAGGAACTGCCTCGCAAAGTCGCTGGAGTCTTTGGACTCGCCCAAGTAGCATTTAACGTAGTCCTTCACCTCGTACGGCGATTCGATGTCCTTTAGAAAGCCGACGAATGTTGGCACTGACAATAATATAACATGTCATTCTCATGATACAATGATAAAATACAAACAATGGATGGGCTTCTGTGAATTCTAGGTTTAGTCATTTAGTACCATCAATCTTGGAGCTCCACGAAGCGAGGGCTGTCTGGGACCAAGTATCAAATTCAGCACAAGGAGAGCTCTCCTTCTTTGGCGAAGCGGCGACCGCTGGTTTCTTCTTCTTGCTGGTCTCGGGTCTACTGTCCCTCGCTTTGTCAGCAGCTTTCGACGTATTCGGCTGTGTATCCCAGAATCCTCCTGCGTTCAACACATCTGCTGGATTGTTTGTGTCGTCAGTGAAGAACAGATTTTTTGGTAAATCGTGTTCGCCAAACGGTAAAATGTTTAATGGAAAATAAATTAACATATTTATTTTTCGATTCGTCCGTTTATGCTATTTTGGGATTCGTCTTTTGTGCTGAGCTTTCGCGCCCTTGTAAGAACTGTGTAACTAATATAAGTAAAATGTTCGAGTGTGTCAATGTGTGTGGGTCTGTTACCTCCGTTCTGGGTATTGGCCCAGGGCGCCTGACTGCTGGTCGTCAGAGTATCCTCCACAGGCATCGGCTGAGGATGAGCGGAAGCCGTTGCTAGGCGACGTGTCTCCGCCTGCATTCAAACGTCCATTACACAACAAAGATCAAAGAGTGCGATGTAATCATCTGCGGATCGTTTTAATTTGTACGTTGCACACAAAACAGTCAACCTGAATATCAGCAAAGCTCTGGCTGGTTCCGTTGTTGGGGCGGTCAATTTTCTTCTTAGTCCACGGCGGATTGTTCGCCTGCATCTCCTATATGAAAATAATATTTTATTACAGTCAAATTGATGTTACGACATAGAATAAACCTGTGTCCCCCAAATTTGAAAGGCTTTGGGTGTTTACTTACCTTCAAATGCGGTCTGCTTTAATAAATGTCTTAGATAATCTTCAACAAGTTATTCTGTTTTCGTTTTTCTTCACCCAATAGAGGTGAACGAATGTACAACAAATTTTAAATTCAATTATGCATCATAAATATTTGACAAAACGGTCATTGAACCTGTACACGGTCACACTCAATAACATTGCATACCAGATATTAATATCAAATAATAACAATGCAAATCTCTGTATAACATCATCACAATGAAATGAATGTTACGGACACTTGTGAAAAGAAATAAAAAAATTGGGGATTCAGCAAATTAAACACTAAAAGTAAAAACTAGACATGAAGTACACCAATAGTAAGGCCAACGAAATAAAATAAATCTCGCAAATACACTGACTTGTACAGAGTTGTGTTGTTATAGCGACAGATTTCAATCAGCCTGCCTTACACTCGCACGTAGTAACATCCAGAACACTCGTGGCAGGAAGGAACCCGTTCTAAATTATACAAGGAAGAGTAGGTGTTGGCAAATAATAATAATAAATCATAATATACTGTGTGTATGTATGTGTAAAAGTAGTCAGTGACTAGTGGCCAACAAACGTACGTCTATAGAGAACACTCACACCAGAGCCATGGTGTCTTCGATGATAGTGGACTGAAACACATAATACTTTCGATACATATTTCATAGTCTGACTTAGATTGTAGACTGCAGTTGCTACGAACAGTATTTCACCTGCTACGAAAGGTAACGTTGCTACGAAAGGTACCATTCAAAACAGTACGTTTGTTGATACGATCGTTTTAAAGCAGACAGCCGTTTGTTCCATGAGTATATTCGTTGGAGGTCCTCATCCAACGCATTCCTACATAATAATATAGTGGTATGGTAATACAACAAATAAATATATATTTTGTGGAAACATTCAGCTTATCGTTATAAAATATCACAACTACTTTTCTCATATATGTAGTAGTAGTAGAAGTAGTGTACATAACACATGAGTGCCTTTTGACATTTTTACGTGGAGCATAGTTTATTTGTACGTTTTTGAGTGTAACGGACGACTGATTGTTTGTTTATGTTTTTTATCTCCTTTCATTGGCCTTGCTACATGAGGTGTCCTTCATTTCGTGTGACCGTTATGTGGACACTAACATTGATAACCTGTTCCCTGGCGGCGACGGCAGCCTGCTCCTGCGCGAGGAGTTGTACCATGTGCTGCTGTTCTCTGATCTGCTCCAATTTCTTTTCCCTCTCCAAACGCTGTATCTCTCCTAGCGGTAGTCCGTCTCGCAACTGTCCTATCTGTTGTGCCGACCAGGGCGCCTTCTTTGTCTCTATGTTCCGTTGTGGATGCTCCTGTTTATACATGGTCCCCGTTTGTTCTCACATTCACATATCACCCGTATCTCATACGGAGTGGGGAATCCAGAATATTGAACACCCGCGCGGTAAATATAGATTGGTTTGTAATTTGATACATTCTATCGTCACGTTAAAAAAATTTCAAACTTTATATTTATTATATATTAATTAAAATAAAACAAATACCTAAGATCCGTGTTAAATGCACGGCCTCGTACCAACAAGTTACACGTTTACGGTAATATTACCTGCTGCTTTTTTGATTCTACTGTTTTCTTCTTTTTATCTTCTTCGGTCACCAACTTCTCCTCGTCTTTCCTAAAGCATTTTACGTTTTATAAAAAGTGCCTATTATTTATAGTGATATTAATCATATGAAATGACACAAACTTTTTGCGTTCAGCTTCTTCGGCGACCTTGGCTTCTTCCAGTTTCTTCTTATTTTCCTTTTTGTTTTCCTTCTCAGGGCCCTTCACAATAGTGAATCCTTCCTTGATCCATTCCTGTTCAAAAGCAATATCATTAATGTTAATGACGTCATCCACGGAACACTCGTTTTGTTATGTCGTAATGTTAGTCAAACCTTCTTCTCTTTTTCTAATTCCTTCCTATTCATTTTGTCTTCCTTCTTGCCTTTAGACGGTGAAATTTCATGTGTCGTTTTCTGAAAAATCAACATAAAATCTCAGTACATGTTTGCCTGGTATTATCTATAATTGCGATGTTATTATTACTTCTTTGTCATCCTCTTTGACTTTGTTCTCTTCCTCTTTCTTTTCTTCTTTGGCCTTTTGTTTCTTACTCTTTGTGGTAGTCTCTTTGTTTTTGGCCTTTTCATTCTCGTTCTTGGATTGCTTGGCAGCCTTCGATTCGGCCTTTGTAGGCTGGGTCTTAGTACCAGTGGGTTCCGTCGTGTTCTGATCCTTCTTATTTGGCTTCTCAGGTTTAGCCTGCAAAGCGCCAGCATCAGGAACATTAAATTGATAGCTACACTAATCTGTAACTCTACACAAAACATAATACTACCTCTCGCTCTACGCTAGAAGCTTTGATATCCCTTGGTTGAGGAGCGAGTTTTTCGCTTATCATCAACTTTTGCAGCTGTTTGAGATCCGGTGTCGAACTGACGTTCGTGGTATAAGACTCTTCACTCAAAGCTGTGGAGCTTGAGCTAGGGGTATCATTCAGAAAGGGTGCCGGGTTGGGGATGTTCTGGGAGGCCCGGAGCTGTGCGAGGATCTGATCCTCTGTTTTCATCTCCTTAGCTATCTCCTCGGGCAATAGGGCATTGGAAGATATAGCGGAAGATGGCTGCAATGGTAATGGTTTTACTTTTATTATGCGTGTTTCCATTAATTGGTTATTTAGGGCAGGAGTTCCCATACTGTACGACGCGAAGCACTGGGTAGGCGACGCGAGACGGTACGCAAAATCCATTTGAAAATGATAACTCTATATAGCCGCTCCCTTACTATTAAAATGCATGTTCCTATGTGATTATTTATAAATGTGATTAGTATGATTGTTGTTGGATCTAAATTGTTTTTGAGTTATGTTTTAGTCTGCTCTCCTCCGCATGCAAACCTCGTATTGTTATAAGTGACCTAGCTGATGAAGAGAAGCCTGTACAGGAAGCTAATGGATATAAGGTGGAGAAATATTACACAGCCTTCTTGATTACAAATAAACAAAAAATCACTTATCAATAATTCAGTAACCTAAACGGAAAATTATTTAAAATGTTTCAGTATTGTCAATTTCGAAAGATCCTTCAGTCAGCAGTTTGTTTTCGTATCTGACATGTATAGACATAGCAACACTGATTGCCTTGTTCGCGTTTACATTGTACGAACATTCGCGGTGGTCCTATTAGTTTTTATTAAAAATATCTTTAAAGCATTGCATCAATAGCGTGCAGTATTTGAGCTTTATAAGCGTGTGAGGCACAAAGCGCTTTTGAGCATCAAGCGTTCCAGCTTTAAAGTATTGAGGTTTCGAGTGAGCAGCTTCTCTTTTATTGAGATGAACAGTGTTCATTTAATACAACAAATTAAAGCTATGTCTGTGGATGAAATAAATGCTATCGGGAAAAGAAATTGATTCATTCCAGGTGGAAGTTATGACAAAATATTTAAACGTGACGTATATATTGTTGTTACTAGTAGCGGTATAAGTAAATTAATCACATGACTGCAATAATTTCGCTAAAATACACTGAAAATGTATGTGCTGTCATAGAATTAACCATGCTTTGTAGACAAATAGTACCTGATACCGATTGATAGGAGGGTAATATGATGGGAGGGTTCGTTGCGGGATTGTATGTGACATTTTGTTGTATGTTTACGAGTAATTATCAAAACTATAATGAATACAAACGAGTGAGTTCCGAGTGAAGTCACTCCGCTTAGTTTTCAAACTATTTATTATACCAAAAATAGATGTCAGAAGATTTCACTATGAATGCCGTCTAACATCTAGATGTAAAATTAAACAAGCACATGTTTCTTTTTTAGCTCCTACATATATCGATATTCTTGGAAATTACACTTACGACATAGATTTTTTTTTTATTTATTCCATTAAATTGTAAAACCAAATCGGCCTGTTAGCTAGACCTCGTTGTGTTTGACGGATGTCAGGTTGCACCATGTACATATTTATGTCTGTTTGTACGTTCCCCAATACAAATTGAATAGCGAGCATGGAGCAGCTTTGTCGATTCCGAACAATAGATTATACGCATATATATGACATTTTCGTCTGTCGTAAATCAAGTTATATGAGATAGAGTGAGGTGAAGTTTAATAAATTAAACATATAAACTTTTTGAATCTCCAATGCCATAATTTTATTTCGCAATTTTAAAATTGGTTAAACGTTATAAGGCATATTTGTTGTTTATTAACATAGCTAAGTTTATCACATAACACGTTTCCTTGAACATTAACATACTTCAGAGAGTTGAGAATCTCAGACATCGACACAGAATTACGAACAGCTTACAAGTATAAGACATTTCTAAAGTAAATTTTCTCACGAAATACGATATACAGTGAACCGTAATACAAAACAATTGTATACTTGTCGAACTGACATATAATACAGAATAGAAAAAGTAGGAAAGTGTTTGGGTCACTTCTAGTTTTCTTAAGATACCATGTGATATGACTATAAAAATATTATACGTACAAAGATAGTGATCTTATATCAAAGGCGGATGTGTCGCCATGTATGTATGTATGTATGTAGCTGTGCGTGTAATGTTATACCGCATCATGTCAGGAGCTTTGAATACATCCGACTGAACCTTCTGAACCGACAGACTGAGACTGAGACTGAGACTTCTGTCGACTCTAGCACGTACCACGATACAGACCACGCGTTTCCTACAAGTGTCGTTACTATGACGAACACAATGTACACAAATCTGTCACTACTGTATTCCTTTATATACAGCTGAGAAGTCAAGTCAAAGTTCGTCTCATTTCTTCTTAATCATTAAAATATATGAAGAAAAATTACTTCTAACAATCCTCCGTCATTTTTAATATATGTAATAAAACAAACGATGCGGAGTTCATATATTATTTTAGTTAGAACGATTAAAAAGGACTACCAACAGCACTGCCTGACATAACACTTATCAATACTATAAAGTTGATGATTATTATTTAATGAACCGTCACTTGCGTAACACTATAAGCTTAAAGGTTAATTGATTTAATTTCCTCGCTTATAAAACTCAAAACAAGAGTCGCAAAGTATTCCTTTCGACGTGTACAGGTTTGAATCAAACGATAATATTTACACACATGTGATGCAGCAATCTGTGAGGGCTATAGTAAATATATACACTGAAGCCGATGAGTGGGGCTCAGTGCGAGCAGACAATCGCATAATGAAATTGTTTAGAGCTTCTATATACGGACACAGTCAAAAGGTTGTATAGTATAGCAGCTGTGTGTTACAATGGAAGGAATTGCAAGATTGTTATTCGACGTGAGTGCCTCGTATCTTAGTTTAGTCTCAAGAGCACATTCTGAGATTCCTGGTACTTTAATTGTTTATTTTATAATAATTGTGAGTCACTTCACTTTGTCAATAAGTTTATGTAAAAATTAAACTTTATTTTATTTATGTAATATATGTACATACATATACATTTCAACTTGCAACTAATAATTTGTTAAATTTAGTACTAGCATGCTTCATCTACAACTGTATATTAATTGTATGTTCGATTGGACTATCGAGGTAGCTTTGTATTATTTTGATATGTATTGATGCAAAAGCTTCGATGTTAGTAGATTAATAAAATAGCAAGATTTATTCACCACATATTTTATTAGAACAAAAAGGCAAATACAGCTTATTTTATATAATGCAAGCGCTTCAAGGAACATATATATGTATATGTTCCAGACGACCTCCGGCCGTGTTCACATCACTTACAAAACAATAGTATAAAGATAGAACAAATACTTTATAATAGCGTCATATTAGTTATTTGAATCCGTTAACTGGGAGGAGATATAGTCACATAGACTTTAACAGTACAGTTCCTAACTCTTAAAAAAACAACAACTGAAAACATACCCCGTAGCGGGACGTCAAAGAAAGAATAAGCAATAAGTCACTAAGATGAGAACCTAGGTACGGACCTAGGTACGGACAGCTCAAATATAAAAACAAACAGAATACAGTCAGTTAAAGTAACCCTAAGATTAGCCTATCATAGGAATCACAAAGACGCTTTGGTGACCGGGATGAAGAGATCGAGAGGCGACATCCCGACAATATGAAAGGTAATGTATCGAATATTAAATGCGACGAACTTAACCAAGTAATCAGTCTTAAATATAACAGCCAAAATGAATCAGATTCATCGACAATTTTTAAACATATCAACGTTGTAAGTCATAAAAAAAAAACTTAACATTAGCATAATATAACAAAAAACAAACAAACAAAATGATATCAAACAAGATATCGATACCAGTTAGTGTTTGATGTGCCGGACATCGACTTAGTAACGGAAAGACTGTTACAGAATTTAATAATCAAGGCGTATAAAAACTAGCTCTTATGGATTGGCTCGCTCGAACGTTTCATTTCATTACCGTCGACAATATTAATCTTAGAGATTTTAATATTACAAAATATTGCCACGGAAAATTAAATCGGTTGTTCCGAAAAGAATTTAATAACTATTCGATGCAGCTTTCACGGGATGAGCTGAGACGAGTTCCCGTTATTTAGTACTAACAGTAGTAATATTGATAGTGACGACCGCCGGCACATCAAGATAAAGGGCCGGTTCCATAACAACACAAATAAAACACTTGTTTTGTCAAAAAACAACGTTACACTTAATGTACGTCACCTTAAGCTGAACTGGACGCGACGCCTCAACTTAGGACGTTGCTAAATAACGAAACGTATCTTTTAAAATACTTTATAGAAACGGCCCTAAATGTTTAATATACTACTTCAGTAAGATCTAACTCAATCATAGATTGAATAGCACGCATATAGAAAAACAATGTTGTAAGAACAAATAATCAAAAAAGATCAAATTGACACACTTTTGCTTTTAATACTAGAGTGGGGGGGATAGTTTTTGGTGCCGAGGCTGCCGCGTTTATGCATCCTGAAATATTTAAAAAACAAACAATGACGTTACAAATGGCAATAGTTGTATCATTATTTTGTAAAATTATTCATTATACAAATGAACAGAAAGTTCCACGAAGGAATCATGAATCGACGTTCGGTCATGGGCTGATAACTAGTCAAAGAGACTTGTCGATGATGGGGTGCCACTCCATAAGGAGCATCGCGAGCACAATGGGCGTCGTTAAAGATCATCGCAAGCTACGCCGGCCGGATCTTGCTGATTATCACCTCTCGTAGCCGAAGGTACGTGGCAATAGAATATTATACATATATGTACATGACGGATATCTGAGTATATGTTATCTTGACTAAGTAAGCCTTGTCTCCATTGTTATTGTCACTGATATTTGTCGGAGATTCGGAAAAAAATATTGAAAAATGTTTTATGCATTACAACTGTATTGTATCTAACAGCAAAGTGAAACTAATTTTAATAAGTTAATATTGAAGTTGAATAACGTTGTATGATGTTATAGAATCTGTTCATATATAAAAGGCTGTTATATTTAAGGAACTATTGTGGCAAAAGGTTTCATAAACTAAAAAATCAAATCTGATTCATCAGACACTTGAGATAGCATTCACCTCATATTGATAAGGAAAACTAGAAAAATAAATATCTTCATAAATAATATGAACACAATGCAGAAAACTATTTAAAGTGCAAGCAAATCCAAATCGCTTTGCAAAGAAGAAAAACTGCTGTGACGCGATCCTAGACACATGGTGTCTTTAATACGAACGCTGGTTACGCTGCTTTGGAATGAGCAGATCACACTCGCAAACCAACTATGAACCGCTTCAGTAAACCACAAATAATTAGGACCATCGAAATTCTACTATACCAAAATGTGTAAAAAACCAAATAGACCTCACTAAAGAAGATACGTTCGTAGCTCTACAACCGTATGAAAAAGGCCAGCATCATCTGACAATTTATTTGCGACTTATATGCCAGTGAGAGTGAATATTTCATTTTCCAGACGAATCTAAGTAATGAGTGTTTCTAAGAACTTTGTATTACATAAAAAGGATATAAGACGCACAGCTTCTACTTGAATACCTTTACAAATAGTGCAAATAGCTCTAGACCTGCATTATAATTCGGCATTCGGAATTCTCCTTGAAATCAGATTGCAATCTACAGGGAATTCTGTTTGTAATTAATTATACTTGACATCGCTGGATTGAACTTAACTCGATTATGTAATAACAACGTTATCTAACTGCGATGAGATGCTTCTAAATGTAGCGCAGAGAATTCAATACTACCCACGCGAAAACTGAAATAACTAACCTAAAAAAACTGGTAGGAGATACCAGCAACAGAGTATATCACGGGAGGCAATAAAAAATATCATCAAAGTTGTGGTTCGTCCTACATTCTTTTTTGTAAAAAGATTTTTTCTCCTGAAACTGAACACCGATACACACATCTCTACATAAAGCTTTTTCGCCGAAGTTTAATTATTTTTCACTAACTGGAATATAAGAGATGAATAAAGCGTTTTTTATTTCATACTAAAAGTATTATATAGTCATAAAACTGTGAGTGTGTGTTAGCTGTAGCGTAAAACCAATTACCCCATACCGAATGATGTTCTGAAAGTGCTTTGCGGAAAGCAAAAATGCATAAAAGTTTTGAAGGAATCATGAATGTCATTAGTTTAATGAAATAGTCTTCAGACTGGACAGGCAATTACGGAAACTGTCGACACATATAGCCTGTCAAAGGTCCGCGCCATATAAAACTTTTCAACGAGAATTCTAGCTTTGAAAAATTCCACTAAAACAATCCGAGTGATAAAGTTTTGAATGTTTAAAGACAAATGAATTAACAAGCGGTCTGGTATTAAAATGAAACGAGGAAAATTTTTCCTCAAAGGGATAGTTTAATAAAACTTTCTTTGCACAAGTCGCATATAGCATAGCAACTTGGAAGCATCCCGTTCGAGCATATAATTTGATATTTAACAGGTCCAGCAGTCTTTAGGAATTTCGATTCATTCAAAGTAAACAACTTTTTTTCATATGAAAAGTATTCACCTAGGTTTTCGATTGATTTTTGTCAATTTTCTAACAAAGGACAACGAGCGTTAAATATTTATAAACGTGCATATCATTTACTTTTATCTCTCGTGACTTATATGGCCATTCCTAGTTTAAACTTAGTACCCATCTCTCACACAATTTCATACTTTAGACACTTTGTATGTATTGTATGGCTGTATATTTGTAGCAGCCGTAGAGAAACTAACTTTATGAAGTTATACCGCTGAATACTTCCGAACCAGTCATTAGAGAATAAAACTTAACATCACATATCGTTTATCGGCTCTGCGACTGCACCGTTCACAGTTATATTTTTGTAACAGAATTAAAGTTTTTAAACTACGGTTAGAAGTATCCCAAACAAAATGAAATGTAATTTATATGACGGTGGGAACTCATTAATTTGAATGTTCACTGATTTCAGAAACATGTCTTTTATAAATTCAGAGACAATTTTATATAAAAACGTAGCATATTAAAGTCTCGCTATAAATGTATATAATATATATGTAACTATTTTTATACATACGTATACATACAGTAACAGCTAGTAGTGTTTCGCAATAGCATGAAATCTCGACCTCCCAATATCTAATTAAAGCATAGCAAATATCTAATTGATCAAATTATTTCGCTAAATGTTATAATTTATAAATATTTAGTTAGTGTGTACACAGCTTACTCGCATCCTATCCTCTAGTACATGCAAAATCCTAAAATTGTTACAATAAAGACAATTGCAGATGCTATTCAAATTTATATTTAGAAGGCGATATGAGAGATTGCTATATATATTCTATACATGTCCCTATATGTCATTGTGTGTTTGTAAGTTTAACGAAACGAGATAAATTTTGTAAATAAATCGGACACAATGATGTATGTCACACTATGTTCGATGTAAAATCGACTTAAAAAGTTGTCTTGAACAACCTGCCCTTGTAACGGCTAGGCGGTAGGTACTTGTGTTTATATTTTATTTGTAAGCCTTTCAATTCCTACACACATCCACTTATATAGCATTCAACATATTAATCATTGTGTATTTGTTAGGAATTTTGTCGTTTTATAAAGTTATTATTAGTCGCTGTATCGATTTAAACTTGTTTGTGTGTGTGTGTGTGTGTGTGTGTGTGTGTGTTTGCCTGTGTGAGTGCGTATATATTGTTATGTGATTCATGTATTGTTATTTAAATAAATCATACAACAAAAGTGCTACATAAAACTCACAATGACTGCTACGGGGGATATAGCGGTTAGTTTGAAATCAGGCAGTTACAGATGTATCGATAAAAATAAAATAAAATAATTAATAATTAAAAAAAAAGGGAAATCTGTGTAAATACAAAACGTATCATGATTCCTTTTGTGAAAGCAGACTGTTAGACGAAATTCGATGTTCATTGGTATATTTTTTTATCATCATTACTATCAATATGTATAAATGTAAGCGTGTTATATACAGTTAGTTACAAGTGTTCATTGAACTTCGAATTTCGAGATGGGATTCGTGTCATGAACTAGCAGTGACAGCTTGAGAGTCACATTTATAGCAACTTATGTTCGGTGACGTCACACATCTCAACGAAAACTGATCAGTTCATCACACGAACGGTATGCGAGTGAGATAGCATGGTGCCTTGTAAAAATCGCTACCTAACCTAAAAAAAAATGTTTAGAAAATTTTCAACTACTGATAAAATAATGTAGAACTTGATGAGACGAATTTTAGAGAAAAAAAACACTCGTTGGACTTCCTAGGGACGGGCTTCTCAGACTGAACGTTGCGAGAGGCGCGTCTCTATGGGGATGGTATGTTAGAGATGAGTCCACTTACCTGATCCCAGAAGAACATCGGCAGATTGTTGCCGCGATCGCGAGGCATCTGCTGCATCCACAACAGATCTTGATTGGTAGCCGGCTGACCCCACAGCGACTCCTGTCGAATACACCACCCTTTAAGTACCTACATTAGACACGGAGACCAGAAGTGCGTTATACCCAAGCGTTTTGTGCATGATCCACAAAAAAATAAAAAAAAAAAAAAGTAAAAACTATTGAGAATACCTAAAAACAAAGAAACCAAAAAAATGTTTGTATCTCCGTCGATACAATAACAATAGTAACGGGCAACAGAATCATAACATATTTGTCATAGTATAGGTACCATCTGACGAGGGTGTAAGCGTGGTGGCGGGATCCTGTACCGCGGCGGTTCGATACGATTCGTATTAAGCATATTCGGTTGCTCCTAAAATATATCAAACACTCTGTAGTTATCCAAAGACACGTCCACGGCATAGTAGAATAGAGAAAGAGGAAAAAAATACACACATAATATACATACAATAAAACAAAACACATCAACAATCAGACCAGGTGTGGGCCTGTAAGGGAGACCTGCGATGATGGTTGGCCAGCCGTTGTGATCCAAGCGGCCGATCATTTTGTTATGTACCTTAATACGAGCTTCCGAATAATTTGCGCCCTACCGTCTAACGCGAGTTTGTTCGCGATTTTAATCTCATTTGTAACTTGTACGGTGGTCATCGCATGCAATACGCACAAACGTCCAAATCTTCCTATGTAATCACACGGCTATATTCCTAATGAGGGTGACTTTACGGTATACAAGGCAACATCCCCTCGCGCCGTGCTGTTCCCTAACGGTCATCCCTGGTCTCCCGTACACTAAGACAGCATGCTTCGGAATCTAATTTATCGCTATGTTATATATATATATATATATA
>DVQP01000100.1:0-34466 GCA_018231745.1 Danaus eresimus
ATTACAAGAAACTTAATACGTCCTATGGAGTTAAAATCGGTCATGTAATGTGTAGAATGTAGATAGCTCTTGACAATGATGTATTGTCTTTCAAAATCAATTGCTCTCTGTATTAAACAGTTAAATAAGGAGAGACATCGAAGTGCAATCAAAAGTCAATTACATCGGTATTTATTCATCCCGCGTCCAACGATGATTTATAGTTTCGCAGCGGGTTAGCGGCGCGCGCGCACTGTCGCGGCGACTTTTAAAAAATAAGTTCTTTACACACATCAAGATTGAGTCAAAATAATAATGTTATATTATTTCATTATTCATTTTATAATATAATCTAAAGCAGCGTGGATACAACGATGAACTGTTCACAGTGATTGATTTGTTCATTCAATTTGTAACAATATAGTAAGTCTGTACTCAGCCTAAAGCTCACTGGCCACGCCGCGATCTTATCCCGTTTGATCAATTTAGATAAAATAAATATTTATACATTCAACTTTGGACGGGCGAATAAAGTTATTCGTTAAATTGATAATGACGATGAAATTTTTTTTCATACTCTCGCCTCAATTCAATCAATTGATGGTAGATACGAATTTATGGCGATGATGTTAGGTTATGTGAACGAGCATGTCATAAATTAAGATTAAGGTTAAATGAAAATAGAAAATAATTAAAAATATTAATTTATTTTATGTATACTCTGCATTTTGGAAGCGTAATAAATACGTTTTTTTTATATTTTATGTAATCATTACATCACAAATTATATACTTAAAATAAAACATAACTATTTACAATTGACTAGGGTACATTTCAGTTCTACAACAGTTTAAATATTATTCTACTTTGTTTTATACACATCTCACTTCATTCGTAAGGATAGATAAGTACCAAAATTATCACAAAACAGTCATAGTTCCCTATAATGAAGACAGTAAAGGAATTACACACGCAGTAGCCTAACAACACTCAAGTTATTTGAAAGGAATGTATTGCTTTTAAATATACAAGTACATTTTATAATGGGTAAACGTGCTTTCATGATAAACAGGTACAATTTTATGACATTAAATTATATTAAGTAATATCGTGGCAATAAAGAGGTACTTGTAGTACATGTATTCTTGAACAACATATACTGGAGGATACTCGTCAATTTCTAAACTTACTAGTATTCGTTCAGCACCAACTTATCTCTTAAAATAATGCATCTTAATACTATAACAGATATATACAATATAGGTTTATCCATATTAATTTAAATCACATTTTTCGTTTTATACAAAGTAAGTCTTTCTTACATTAGTGGGCCTTGTATTAGACATAGCTATTTGTTGGGCGGGTCTTAAAGGTCTCTCCTCGCAGGGATGGTTGTCTATGGATACGTAACTATGGTGGTGAGGCAACCGATCATCCGGTCGTCCTTCACTGCTGGCAACGGAACATGTCTCGTCTTCGGTACTACGCGCCGAAACCTCAGCACTGGCACTAGTTGAATGCATCGGACTTGACATAATAGACATTTGACGATCCATTCCATACTTGTACCAAGAGTCATGAGAAGTTGGAGGAGCTGTATACCTCAAATTCACGTGCCTTCCAAACCCCTCCCTATTACCAGTTTTTATATTATTAGCATTATGAATTGTCCGATTTGGTAACGTAACGTCCACGTCAGGCAACCAAAAATTTAATTTCTCTAAACAATACTTTTCACCCCACAGTATCACTGTACACGTTTTAAGCAACACTTTCAAGTCTGGATCGATACTTATGGCACTTAAGTCAGTCGTTACGAGAAAGATAATTTTTTGTCGCCTATGTCGCACATTCACTGAGTTTATAGCACACTGAACTGCCGCTTTTGATGCCGGCATGTCCCATTCTTGTTCTAAAAAGCTTGTAGATAACACTATTATAAGTCTTTTTGAACTTTCTGCTGCACTAACTAAATTATCACTAGATCGTCTTTCGATTAACTGTAAATCTCGATGTTGTAAGCACAGAGTATGACCCAACTGTTCTAACTCCGAACTCACGACACGCATGACGCCTTCATCTTGTGGATTATACATAAAGAAAGCGTCAAAGCGTTTGTTTTTATTATCATTCACATCCTTCGAGGCGGAACTAAATACTCTTATACCATATTTTGAGTGCATCCAAAGTTTAAAATCATCTCGAAACATGAAAAGAAAAGCACACATCAGCAAAAGCACAGTTACTGTTATCAATCCAGCCACGATATACGGGATGTAATTGTCAACACTATCATTGGATTCAATAAATAATCGTTTCTGAGTCTCCGTTCCCGTTTCTTCGGTGGTAGTCTCAGTCTTACATTCTTTAGAAACAGTTGCTATAGTTTTGTTCATCGGTTGACCATGAGCAAAGAAACACATCATGCTATCCGTATCTTTGAATTTTTTAATCAACCATTGATTTAGTTGTGCTACATCTTTACAGTCACATATCCAGTTGTTCCCCTCAACAGATATCCTCGTGCGTGGATTATTGTCGGTCATAACTCGCCATGGCATGTACTCAACGTAACCGTTATTATCTAGACTCAAATATTCCAAAGAAGGCAAATAATTAAATGTGTCATTTTCAATAAACCTAATGTTATTATCTTGCAAATAAAGTTCATTCAGGTTTTGTAATTTCGTAAATTGTGTATTTCTTAACACCTCCAATTTATTATTTTCCAAATGAAGTACTCGTAATGATTCAATACCATTAAAAGTTTTGTTTTGTATTGAATTTATATTGCTGTTATTAAGATATAAAACTTGGAGGCGTTTTTTGCCAATGAATACATGATTTCCAAGTTCTTTAAGATCATTTCCATCTAAATATATTTCAGTAGCGTCCATGGGTATTTGGTCTGGCACATGGTCATAGCCACCACTTGAGCAATCTACTACGTTTGAGGTCCATGTAAGGTCATGATAGCAGGAACATTTATCTGGACAAGTCATTTTACAGTCACATGCATCAAAATCGCAACAATGACATAAAGTAAAACAATGTGATTCATATTCACATAAAAATTCAAACGATTTGACTTCCAGCAGTAGTACATCTGAACTACTCCTTGAATGTGTTAGGGAGCATCTTACATTTTCTAAATCCATTACCCTGGGACGCTGTCTAAGTTCACTTAATTGATTAATTCTTTGTAGCCATTCCATTGTACAGTCACATTCGAAAGGATTCTCACTGATGTAGAATTCTGGTAGATCTCTATCCTCAGGAACAAAAGAAATTGCGAATGCACCAACATCTAATGTTTTTATCTTGTTTGAATATAGCATGACTTTGTTTAAATTATACTTCTGAAGAAATGTTCCTGGATTTATTTTCTCAATATTATTGTTATTTAAGACTACTGTCTCTATACTACTTGGAAATGAAAATTCATCGATGTTCCTTATTTTGTTGTTGCTTACATCAAGCATTTTCACATTACATGTTTCTTTAACACCATAAGTGTCCTCAAGTTTTTCTATTTTATTTTCGTGCATGTCCAACCATTCGAGATTTGTTGGTATATGACTATAGTCGAACCATAATAATTCATTGTTAGAAACATTTAACCAGACAAGAGGTTGTGTTTTAGTAAAAATTCCTTTTAAATCTACTAACTTATTTCCATCTAATCCTATGGCTTTTAACTGTAGATTAGAAGCAAAAGCTCCATCATCTATTTGATCGATGTTATTGGAAGCCAAGTTTAATATTTGCAATGATGGTAAGGCAGCAAATGTGTCTTTTGAGATTTTTTCGATTTTATTTCCCACTAGTCGTAAACCAAATAAATCATCCAAGCCTTCAAATAAATTTGTAGTAACTTTTGTTATTCTATTCATTCCCAAGTCTAAAGATGTTAAAAATCTTAGAGTTTTGATAGCTTCAGGTACCTCAGATAATTGATTCCCACTTAAACCCAAATCATGTAATTTGGTTATATTTTCAAAAGAACGCAAATCAACTTTCGTTATTCTATTTCCATCAAGGAATAGCTGATTTAATACGTATAAATTTGAAAAATGGTTACTATCTACCTCTACTATATTATTATGCGCCAAAGAAAGAGAATGTAGATTTTTCAAATAAGAAAAGGCGCCATCAGCTATTCGAGCAACGTTATTATATTCCAAACTCAAAAACTGTAGATTGTTTAAATCTTGGAACAATAGAGCATCAATCTTTGTTATTCTATTGTGCGATAAGTTCAAAACAATGAGACGCACTAATCCTGAAAATGTATCTCTATTGACCCATTCACTTGTCAGTTCGTTATAAGATAAATCCAATATTTGCAGTTGATCTAATCCTTCTAATAAACCGGGCGCCAATACACTTAATGAATTGTTATTTAAATATATTTGTTTTATGTCTCGTGAAGATTGAAACATTTCTGGAGGTAGTGCAGTCAAAGCGTTTGTTGACAAATTAAGCATTTGCAGATCACTTAATCCCACAAAAGCACGATCGGCGACAGTAGAAATTCTATTATTTTGTAAGAGCAACCTCTGAAGTGCTCGCAAGCTCGACAGACCATTGTCTGGAAGAGCACTGATTTCATTGAAAGACATATCTAGTGTTTCTAGGACAGTATTACAGGATTTACCTGGTGCTGTTGGACCATTTCCCCAATCTGAGAAACCCAAATTCGAGATATCCTGCAACCTGTTTAAAGTTATATTTAACTCTTTCAAGTTATAAAGAGGACAGAATATTTCAGAGGGCAAAATCCATATATTATTATCACCAAGATCCAAAGTCCTTAAATCTGTCAGTCCTCTAAATGAATCACGATGAAATTCCATTGACATTGCAGACCAATCCGTATTATGGGTCCGAATTGTTAAACTTCGCAAACCGCTCAATGGCGACAACACAGCTGACGGCACGTATCTTATTTTACACGATTCTATTTTCATTTCTTTTAAGTTGTGAAATCTCGACAAAAGTTCAGTTCCCTCCTCTTTCCTTCGACCTATATCTAAAGAGCTCTCAAAGAACAGTACATCTGTACAGTGAAGATCTAGCGACGTGATTCGCTGAGCTTGTGATGAACTAAGACCGGCCAGAAGGTCGGTTGCGCCTGCGGCGGTCCGAAGCGAACATGCGAGCTGAACTCGCGTAGGTTCGCCCGCGCCGCCCGACACACGCTGCCACTCGCACTCCTGTGGCGCCTCCGCCACTCGACTCGTCAGGGACGCTGCACCAACACACTGGTGCATCAGACACCATACCGCGTACACAGTCAACAATCCAAAAAATAGCATTTCGATCACTTTATCCAACTCTAACTATTTAATACGTCACTACTAGTATCGTTGTATACGCACACATTTCTACGCTAGTCGGGATGTAGTCGGAAAACTTTTTGAATTTCCCGTCAAACTTGTTTCAACTTACGATACATAACGGAAAGTGCGCTATCGGATGCGCTACTACACCACTCTCGTTGAGTATCGTAGTACGACTGACTAACTACGGGCTGTGAGCATGAGGCGAGACTCGTGCCCCCCTTCGCCCCGCGACAGAGACGCTCCTCCCCCGACAGAGACACCTGATATCAGTCTCTCTGTTGTTTGAAAAGTTCACAACGGCAACAAGTTGCTCACAGCACGATTGGCATGAACGGGAGCGCGCTTGGCGAGCTTTTATAAACACGACGCTTCTTACTGTGTTTGTTTTTACCTTATCATAATTATTCAGTACAAATTGCATGTTTCGTGTTTTGACTAAATATTAATGCCAAAATATATTTTTGACGTTCTACATCAAATATTCAATTATAGCTATAAATCTTTACAATTTTGCCCTAAAATATACGATTAAACAACATCAACTAATTGTAGAGAATTACATGCATATAGTAAACTGGAATAAAATATGTGTTATAAGCATAATTTCTTTTGAATTGATTTCGCTTTGTTCCATATCTCCAATGAATACCTGAAATAATGACGCATTTAGCACTTTGCGATAACCCGACTCTTATCAGAGGGACTTGTTAAACCGTTCAAAGTGACATCATGACTTAAGAGTTTCCTTCCACATTTGTCGCAACCGAAATACTTAAATCCTTTTCTAATACATTAGCCGGCTTTGTCATTACTTTATCTTACTCAAATACTCTTTGGTAAATAGGTACGGTCCCGACACATAGAGAGATCTTGTTTGAAGACCTAAGTAATATATTAAAAGTAAATACAGTCTTGTAAGTAATATTTACATTAAAATTTAAAACTTAAAAGTAACTATATTATTATTTATTTGCGCAATATCATATAACCGAACAGAAAACCGTTTAATTCTTTTTATCAAACCATATCCTTGACTAATTTTAATATAAACAAATTCGCAAACAATGGTACTTTTAATATTTATTTTAGAATGTCAATCAGATATGTCGAATACATCGACATAATGGCTCAGGCATTCAATGATTGCACTCCAGTATAAATGAAGTCGGTAAGCATAAAAGACTTTTATTAGCACCGCGGTTAACTCAACAAAGAGGTAACTAATCAAAAAAGGCTCTTTAGTACGCACTGTGGTATAAGTTGTTCCCTACAAAATGATTATGTACTTTTCCTCTCAATATTTACACATGCATGCAAATTACTTTGTTACTGATGGACGTAGTTATTAAAAAAACATTAACTAATACATCTAGCTTACAAAGCATGTTTTAATCACCGTTTTACAAATACATAAAACGAATAACATGTTAAGCGTAGTGCATTGTAACAGAAATGTTATCGAAGTAAACAAACTAATTATTTTTGAATAACTAGTGTTTTAATATAAAGTTATAAATATTAATTCTCAGTAACACTAAACAGTGTCATTAGTGTACAACCAGTGACGCCCTCTGGTTCAGGAAGCTGTAAATCATGCTAGTAACTAACTGCTACCGTCTTTACTGGAATCGCGCTTGATGAAGAGATGACGGATCACATTAATTTTATAAACCAAAAGTCTCAGTAACATTTTAATTAATATCGACTTACGTACATCAAATTTAAAAACACCAAAAATTAATTTACAAAGGTAGACAGTAATAACTCGCTTCGCTCAGGTATAAAAGGTAAATTCAGACAGCAACGCCATCTAGAAAATAATACTGTAACTAATTGAAACAAATGCAACTTTCTTTTATTTCATAAAAAGCTAGATATTCGAAATGTTAGTGAACATAATAGGATTTTGTTTTACTTTGTTTCAGAGCTCTCAATACACTGGAAGTCGTTAAGGAGGGCCGATTAAAACGATCATCTAGTTTTTATTGCGCACGCATCCTGCTCAGGAGACTTCTAAAGAAAACAAAATTTCACCGGATCTGTCACCATAATCGTTTGATGTGCTATGAATCAAGAAGAGCTTGTTAACGTTCAAGCTATTAATCAAAAACACATGGCATTGATATTGAGGAATATATTAGATTTATAAGGGCTATAAATTAACTCTATCATAATGTGCTCAAGTTAAAATATGATACATCTATTGACTATAAATTTAAAAATACCTTCTGGAATGATTTTGTATGTATAATTTAGTTTACTTGTGCTCCCACTGCATTTGTATATTTGAACTAACCATGGTATTATGTGTAATATTTTGGATGTTATTTTTTTCATAGGAAATTATTAAAATTATGGAAACTTCCTTATGAAAACAGATAAATCAGATAATAAATTAAAGAAGTTATTTAACTTAAATTTTAATCAGACAGGACCGATGCTATTAATTTAGGGGTCGACAACGCAACAATACCTCATGTCGTATGAAAACAACATGTGACTTTGATCGCCATATCCAACCACATTACAAGTTAGCTTCCCGCCAACTGTTACCCACATTATCTGTCAATAAATAGATTCTATTGTGCCCCCTGTGAAAAAAACGCATAAATCGAATCCATCTTCCTATGCCATTCAGTTCCACTCTTACACCGAGGTCCCTAAAGGCCCGTACTTTTGGCAGTAAACGTCAAAATATTTTCTATCAGTTGTGCTAATGGCTGCAGTTTGTAAAGTCGGCATTAACTTCATATTGTTATGTTATCCCAGTATTATATTGCCAAATGGCATTCCTTGATCGTGTTTTATACATAATTCATAGTATTATATGATTAATAGTTTATAACCCAATGAACTTACCACTTGTTTTATATATACATAGTTATTGGCATTTCATTGAAATTCAACACTCTTTGGATAACATGTATTAAAGGTCGAGTCTAGTCTAGATTTAGTATATATGTGTCAATTAAATTTTAGTTTACGAATTAAAGAAAAGAGCCAGGGCTTTTTTTATGTTGTATACATTAAAAACAGATTTCTGTATCATCTTAGTTTAGGCATTTCCGAATTTGTGATATCTTTTGGCTAATTGCTATATAATGGTATATTAATATTCAAAAATTTATAACTGAGACCTATTTAAGTTGTTGTAATAATGATCATTGTAAGGTATTGATTAACAAATCAATACTATATTTTTTTTTATTTGTACCACGCTTCAGGTGTCTTCTACCACGTTTCAACAATCGGACAAAATAAAATGAATCAAAGATATGATTCAAGTATCTCATTTGATCAGTATATTAAACACGATTTTTATAGTCACAACGAATTTCTCGTTTCTCATTCAATAACCAACGTTATTACGCAACGAAGCAAACGTCAAATTATTACGATATTGAGTAACTTAAGAAATTGTTAAGATTTTTTTATTATATAAACTATATACATAAAATGTTTTTTAACTTGTTGTATGTAAATTAATCTAACACTATACTAAGTCATCATCAGTCAGTCAGTGATGTCTAAATACTCTTAGAAAGTATATATGACTAGGAAAAATAGTACTTGCCGGGTTTCGAACCTGCGCACTCATGCAAATCGTAAATCATAATTTTTAAATAGCACAATCTTAGTATTTTCCTCTTAAATAATTTGAATTTTATACTCTAACTAATATTGCAATATTACAAAAATGATAATCGTTATATTTATTACATATTAAAGATCCTACCCATTTAATATTTCCCCAAACGATATTGAAAAATAATTACTACTAAAGACTAAAGCGATGAATGCCGCTTGGAAACTACATATAGCTACTTATATTACACTACAAACGACGGTCGCCGTGATTATTCAATTTCACCAAAACCCTGATTAGATTATTCCGTTATCATAAGAAATTCGTTAGACGCGGAGCGCAAAAAAAAATTTATGATGAGAATTCAAGCCCAATCCCCAGATACTTGACGAAATTCGAATGAATGTAATGCCATTATGATTAGCATTATTTGCTTCGTAGGGGCCGTGGATTCCGGTTTTCAGAATAAAGCGAATTTATCCAATACAAAACATTTTTTATAAAGCACTTTTTAAATTCACCTCAAACATCTGTGTTCGATCTCCGACAACGGCGGCTTAATCGCATTTGTTACGCCACATGTTATTAATAGATGAATGGTTTGTTTGAATATTTTGGTGACATCAGTGTTGTAACATTCATTATAAAATGTTAGTGATTCTTGATAAATTTTCTATGATCATAACTAAATATAATTTGTTATGTTTTTAAAGTTGAATGATCATCTCCAGTATATGGATTGAAAATTATATATGAACAGTACAATCTAATATTCTATATATTGAAGAAAAAAAAACAATAGCAAAGAAACTACCAAAATTAAATGTCAAAAACAATATAAACTTTGTTATCTAAATCGTCAAAGACTCAAAAAAATCTATAACTTTTGGATTTATAAAAATTTATGTGGGGATTTTAATAAATAATTAGATATAGACGAATCTGTAAACATTGAGCAGAAAGTTTTTATTTTCTACCACATTTTATAGATCTGGTTAATCCGGTTAGCTTTGTCACGGACGTTTAGGACTCGCTACACTAAATATGAATCTTTACGCTTTTACGTTGACATTAATCACAAAAGACCGGGTGATTTATAGAACAACAAGCCGTTGTTACTTCCAGCTTAGTATATAGAGTGCTTAACATATAAGGCGCCAACAAAAGAATAGTACACATAACTCCTTATAGCTGAATATTTGAAGTGACCACCGTACATTACTAAAAGTGTCGTTAAATCTTAATATGTACTCTATAACTGACAAAGAGCCTCTATTACAGAAAACAAGTTTTACTGTTTTTAATTTAGGTCGCTTAAACATAGTAATTGTATGTTATGAAAACCTTTTATAATTTATTGCCTTAACCAATGAAAAGGAACACACAGACGTTATTTTTACGACCTAAGAAATATTTACACGTAAGTACTCATATAATTTATGAGAAGCTTAACTATATGATAGGAATATGTATATGAATTCTTAAGGCTTTTGAATTGTACCATTATTTCACGATCAAAGCAAAAGCAAAAGCAAATCCGCGTCTAGCTTTATATGAATAGCAGCCTTTAAGGCTTATTTTATCATTTTAAATTTCAAAACTAACATATTCCTACAGCTCTCACGTTGCTATATTTTATATTTACTTACACATTATGAGAAACGTAATATTTTCGCAATATCATAAATACAATCCACATTGTGCAATAGTCTATCATGTATCACAGCAGGTTAAATATATTACACGGGTATGTCCGAAACATTGATATCTGTCTAAACAAAAATACACAGCATGTAACAAGCTGGAGATAAACTGATAAGCATAATAGCTTGCTCGAATAAATAATAACATGACACGTTTGTTTAAATGTAGAGAATGAGTGATGAAAGATTGACGGCGGAGATATGAATTTTGTGATCAATTGAACGATCGCAGTCACTTCACATAAGAAATACATTTTGTTTTTGTGCAATTATAAACAATTAAGTAACTCGAGAACGTTCAAACGTGAATCCTAGAATTGCAACGAGACAGACATTGTTTTCCACATAATTGATTCCTATACTGTGTTATATTGTCTTGAATTAAGTCAACTTTGCATTCTAGATAGTGTCACTTGAAAGTATTTATACCTAACGAAGCATTTTTATTTCGTTTTATATGGATGTAATGCTAGAAGTAGGATAAGAACAAGCTTTAAAAAATAGCTCCACGCTTTATATGAAACCTGTGCAAAGAATGTCACATAAATTTTTGAACATCAAGCACGATACAGCAACCAAAATACTGCATTGCGTTTTAACTATTACAAGAATCGCGTGTGTTCTATTTAATAAAGAATTTAAAGTTTGGTTTGTTAAATAACATTTATAAAGGTTTTGATAACCCGTATGCAACAAAAAATTGCACGCAACTTACACCCTAATTTAAATATCATCTCGCTAGATAGAAATTAGGATAAAATAATTTTTAGAGACTGTAGAAACCGGTTTTATTTTAAAATAAAACTATAATTTTCTAAAAACGCATTTCGAGTTGTTATCTCTGATACGAATTAATTTATGAATTGAATTTAATAAATAGCTAGAAGATAAAGTTATCGTAAAAGGGTTTTAGTTCTTAAGATATTGTAAATAAAAGAAATTAATGTTTACCCTTTCGTAAATTAATTAAATGTATGTTTATAAAATAATATATCGCGATTATAATTATCTTGCATAAAAAGTTAAAAAAAAATATTTAGAGATCATAAATCATTCTGTCTATGAATGTAGTCAAATAATATGTATTTATAAAAGACTAACATGATAATGTTACTTAACTCTGTCTTGTGTCAGACGTTTCAAATTATCAACTGTAAGTCCAGGCAGATAAACAGTCAGTCGAAAATCAAAAACTAATATATGATATATAATTTTTTATAAATCAACAAATATCCCAGGCACTATATCGAATTTGTTTTTAATGATGCTTTAGTATATTTAATTGCGATGGAACCAGTTTCGGTGAGATCATCTTAAATCTTATAATTAAAACTAAAATCAAAATAAGCTCGCCGCATATTCCATCTGTGTCAGTGACCGAATTTGAATGGCCAGAAATTTTTTCAGCGCTTCAATTTGTGGGTTCTTGCTTTGTGATACAAAATTAATGATTTTTGGTCATTGCATCGCTGCGTCTTCTTACAATAGGAACAGTGACAATAGTACCCTGCTGTCGGGTATATTGACGGTAGGATCGGCTACCTACGTTCCCTACCGAAGCTTTGTCTGCGAGAGTTTTGGTCACGTCATGACCCTAAGGAAGGTGAATCTGAGATTTTTACAAAGAAGCCCTAATTATGAAACGAATTCTTTACGCATATTATTTATATTTTCAATTTGTTTTCATATCAACATTTTTTGTGTAACCACGCAACTTGTTGATGAAATATGTAGAACTTGCCTATCAACAATTTATGAAACTGACAAAATTTGTTCAGATGCAATATCTGAATCTAAACCCTAACACTGTAATGTTTATAAATGAAACTACCGTCGATACATAATGTTATTCCTTTTATAAAGATTTTATTTTCAATAAATATTGTGAAAACGTAAACGTATCTAAAACAAATAGCTAGATATATTTTAATATGGCTTTAAGTATACGGGAATTCCTTTTACTTAGAAATAATAATAAGGTGTGAATAAATTTGATTCCAGTATTAAATAGGTGGGTGGTTTATAAACATATTATAGAAAATTAAATGTTCAATTCAATAAGTTCCAGCTTTAATAAATTACGTATGTGACCATGGTTATCTCGGACGCCATTGTCAATTTCGGGTTTGAGGTATATAACAAGGGTGGTCTGTTATTACTCGATATTTGACCCAAATAAACGTTAAACAGCTATCAATGTGAACCCTGCAAGCAACATTGTCATCGTAATTTATTACAGTTCAATATAATTTCATTAGCACCAATACCACCGAACTGTCTAAATATGGCCACAATTCTGTTGACGACACTGTCGTTGTTATGGCCAATAAATCGAAGGATTATCTTGTCCGTAGTCTGTGTTTAGTTTTAATCGATGGCCAGCAATATATTGAAGGGAAAATCTAAAATTAAATTGTTTAATCCACGTTAATGATGGACCTACAATGATTTACGCTTTTGCGGCGTAAGTATGTAAGTATGTCTGGTAGCGGATTTATGTCTTGTTTTGAGAAACTTAAATTACGCGTGTAATTATTTTCAATGTTTCTATCGTAATCCTAATGAAAGAAAATTCAATTATTTAGAATCTTATCTCCCAACAATTTTACATGACAAGGAATAATACAGTAAATTTTAAAGTTGTCAATATAGGACAAGATATATTGCTATAAGAAAAACGTAGGCGCCTATAAAATCAAACTTAACTAATAATGAAATTGTTAACATGAAATGAAGAAAACGGTATTTTCACTCAGAGTCGTCGATTACAATTGTATGAGGAAACAATTGAGCAATTCAGAATTCGTAAAGCGTCGGCAGAAGATTTACTGAAATGACCAATAGACGACGTGAGAAGCCTTTCAAAATGTAATATTTACCTTAATGTGACGATAGACTGCAGAGAAAATGTTCATAGTATTGAAACTTAGCAAACTAAAAGAAATCCTTAGAAAGAATATCTTACGTACTTTATATTTTCTCAAACAATTGTGTTACCAAATAGTACCTATTCTAAGAAATTCCTTACAATATGCATGAAGTAATCTGTAATCAAAAATATTATCTACAATATCACCGATTGGGTATCGACTGTGATTCTCCTTTTAAGTCTTAGAATTTACTACCTTTTCTTTTAAATTCATTTGAATCATTTCCTCGGACACGCCATCTAAAAATGCCTTTTTTTAACATCCATTAGGTTAATTTAATTCCTTAAGATACTACAAGTTTAGATAGGCAGCTTTAACGTAGTACTTTCATGTTTTATTCCGTTGGAAATGAAAAATCGTGAGGTTCTTTAAAACATTTTATATGTTAGATAGAAAAATATTTTTTACATGCAACAACATTTTATACTTACCTGCTTTACAAATACATTTAAATTATTCTAACGTTGCCATTTTAATCAAATTTTTTACAGGATCAATTTAAAAAGAACATTATATTTATATTAAATATTTTCAAATTCATCGTAGTTATATTTGAAGGATTTATCTCATACATACATTCTGTTGCACCTACGGAATCAAATTTTATGGTTTAGGCTTTACAAAAGTATACGGATGATAGCAGTGGAAGGCCTTTGAGTTATGCTAATGCATCCTGCGATACCTCGGAAGTCATTGACGGTTTCGTCAGAAACAGATCTTAACAGCATATAAACATAAATATGTCCAATCCCGCGTCACTAAAAAACGATTGTTGTTAAATTGAATGGTGCATTAAATAAAAGAAGACTGACTCACGATAATCACGACTTAAAAATGCCCCGTTATTTTTAAGTGTTTGTCTAACAATAAAAATGTTCGAACCAATAATGAACGATTGTAAATCTAAGCTGGAGTGTTTTACGTTACAGAACTATTCCGATGAGATTAAAGCAACTTAAGCTTTTTATTGACTTGATGTAATTAACTTAAAATATTGGATTGAGTAGAGCTCCTGAACTATAATTAGATACTGAGTGTAATAATAGCCACATTTTTAAGCTATTTCAACCAAATGCAGCATAAAAAGAAATTTTTTGGAGTTTGAGTAGGAATGTACCTATGTTTTGCATGAATAAGTATTTTATTTTACAGGCAATTTTAGATTAAATTCTTATAAAGTAGTATCAACACTTCATTTGTTTTTCCTATTAAAAAAACTTAGCAAAACCTTTATGTCTTTAATATTTCTTCTAATATATCTTAAATTTTTATGTCACAATAATTATATTGGAGCAGTCATTGGGGATGTTCTTATTTCATACCTTTTGGTCCAGGTGTTATATCAAGTAATATTGACATTCACACTATTGAAATAAGCCAAAAGTCTCAAACCAAGACCACACAACCTAACTCACAACATCACAAAGAGTGTCGTTTGCCGCTAAGAATAGTTCACTATTGTCATTGTCAAAACAAGATCGGTTACAATAAATCTTATTAAAACTTCGGCCTCACACCGTCATCCATTCTCCTTTGAAGAATAGTTGTTTACTGTAAATGCGGATATTGCGAACGGACAAACGCATTGTGGCTTAGCATCTGCCCTACCTGAATAAAGTTAATAGTATAAGTAAACCACACGACAAAATGTATTTTTATACACATTTTTGTTGACTTTACGTCTTTGAATATTTTTAACGTAACATTTATGGATTTGAAAGGTACCTTCTTTGTACAGATATGTGTAATGTGGTATACATTTTATATGGAATGTATAAAAAGACAAGTGTAATAAAAACAATTTTTACCATAGTTTTAACTTAAAAAAAACAACAAAATACGAGTAATATAAAAACAATGTCTATTAATTGTTATATAACAGCTATGATATAAATGGCGTAGGTACCTATATTAATTATTTATTAAATAGAAAGAAAGAAAGTCATGTACCTAAACATGATTACTAAACTTGTTCCCTTGTCACCTTTAATTTGCTTCTAAAATAAAGTATTCTTTTTTAATACAGAATATGTTTTTTTTATGTTTAAGTTGGTACTACCGTACTACTTAAATCATGAATGCGTAAGTTTATAATGATGTTTGTATCTTATCTTTACCTAACACATCAGAATAAGACAATCTATAATCAAGATCATGATGTGACAGTTGTATTTGTATGAAATCTCGAGATACAAACTATAGATGGCGGTGTTAGTTGATTAAGATATCTATTTTTGGTACAAATTTGACACATTTTCCTCTGAGCGCAGTAGCTAAGTACATAAGAACGAGGTTACAGAAAAAACTAGTAGATTTCAATAAATAACACTATTAACTTAAATTGTAAATAAGCGCCACCTACCGAATATTTCAAACATTTATTCCGAAAACAAATTCCGTAAAAAATAGCTTAACATTTCAAAATTTTGAACTAGTTGAAGAGATATCTACTTAATGTGAATATAAAAAGTTACATAATTTTTTTAATAAAAAAAGTACGTACATTTATTTAATAAATTAATTTTATAGTTATGTTTTACTAAATTATAAACAATTATGTTCTTTAGTTATATAATGAAAAAGTGATAAAAAAAAAACATCCCTCGTGTCATAGTCCATATCAAGGTGATAACTTTATCATTGGCTTAAGCTATTCCAAATATTTAGTATTTTTACAGACTTTTTAGCCCGCCATCTATTTGATATAAACTGATACTAGTTACGAAGTACGTAAGTCGTTTAGTAAAGCCGTTCAACGTTAATGTTAAAAAGTAAGGTTTGACTTTAGATGTCACAATAGATGGCACTTTAACGGATCTACAGTCCAACTTAAAATGTTTTGGTGTTCATAGATCTTGTATAAAAACGAGAGTTCTTGTTATACGGGTCGATTTACAATGAAGCAAGGCTCACTGCTATCTGCTTTCACTATGTATCCTGTGATAATGATTTAGTCTTAATGTATTTACATTAAGACATAATTAAATAGATTTTGGTATTCTAATTCTTGTATAGAAACCCTACTTTAGGTGAATGCCGCTTCCAGTTACTTGTAATAATGGAATTTTTAAAATTCGATTATACAATAATACCTAAATAATAAGAATCCCAATAACTTCTTTGATTCAATTTATGTTTTTCACAAACCCTTAAAGATTTAAATATTCTTTTACATCGTAATCTTTTTTTTTAAACAGCCTCTCTAAACGATTTTTTTTAAAGTGTAGCTATCTGTTATTAATAATTATAAAAAATTATTTAAAAGATTTCATCAAAGCATCTTTATTTAACGTTCCCACCATCACATTATCCTTAATAATTATGTGATTCATGTCCAGGTAGGTTACGAAACCTTTTTGTGCGTATATTCGAAATTATTATAAAATCACCCCTATAATCTATTTACCCATATGATCAATTCTATGAATTTTTACAGAATATAATTTAAATTTTTAACTCAATGAATAACTTTTATACCGACTGAATTGTTTAAAGGTTATTTCATTTTATTAGTAGCTCAATTTTTTTAATTTAGGACAATTATACTCTTTAAAGAGGTTAAGGAAGATGCATGAGACCATTCATCACCCATAATCGAAATATTCGATTTTAAAATTTTACTTACCCCACTTGGTTATAAACGAATAATAAATATTATTTTTATTCTCTTCTTTGCTACTTGTCTTCTGTAGTGAAAAGTTCACGGACTTAAAAATCTCAAAATACAAATATAACATTCAAACTGTATAGCAGGCATGCATTCCACAAATTAATTATATATTTTTAAATAAAAAGATTATGACATGATCTGTTAGGCCAATTAGAAGTAAAAATATATCCTCAATTCAGAATATATTTTATTAAACACAATAAATTTATTTTTTATAAATATATAACAATAAATTATTACTTTCAGTTAAGTTACTAAAATAATCTAAATGGAATTTAAGACTTGACCATAAACCACATTATAAAGTAAAAATATGCTACCTATTTTAAAAGTTTTGCAGTTTATATCAGGATATGGCTTTACAAAACTACGTGTCGTTTAATTCCTACTAAGTCGGCCTATCGCCTTACACTGTTGATAGTAAATCTCTAGACATAAATATTATTTTAATGTTATAAGATATTGTTTAAAACCCCATAAAATTAGATTTTCAATTTGGAACAAAGATGGCGCCACAACATAAAGATAAATAAATCCGAAAGGCAACATTTAAAAAAAAAATGTTTTTTTTCTATATAGTTCCGTTTGTATTGTATGGAATGAACCCTTTGGTAAATTTCTTAAACTCTCTTCTTAATGAAACCGATAATAAAGTCTTTCTAGTATTTTTTAAAGAAGACTGTATTTAGATTGACATCCGTTAACCTAAAAAAGGAAAAAAAGGAGTACGACATTTCAAGGACTCGTTAAATATGTATATAAATGAATACTCGTGAAAGTCTTTGATTTTCAATATATATACATTAGTAAGTTAAGAAATTTAGATTTACTTATTTAAAATTCATAAAGATTTAATAATACCATAGTGATTCTAGAATCATTATTGATTTATAATCGATTCTTAACTATAAATAATTATTTGACACGGTAAAAAATGAAATAAAATTTTTTCGTAATATAAGATAAAAATTTAGAAACGTGTATTTCTATATTTATTTATTAATTAACTTAAATATTTTCTTTTGAAAATATTTATATTATCTCAATCAAAGATGACATATAGCCATAATTTATCTATGCTGAAATTTTATCTGTGGCTTACCAACTGTCAAACGTTAACAAAATAATGTTAACCAATCGGCTCGAAGTTTTCTAACAGTATCCACCAATGAAAAATTACTTGATTGGGATATCAATGCATCATTACAAATCCATAGAGCAAAATATTCCTACAGTCCTGAGTCCACACTTTAACATAAACACAAAACAAACCTGAGGAGTGCAACGCTGAATACTGATGCAACTGTAGTTGCGCTGTACTTAGTGATTGCTTTGTTGTTTTGGTGCTCTAAGATTATGTATTGTGTGGTCTCTAAATAGTGAATAATGATATGTTCCAAAACACGTAACATATATCTTGATTAGTTTAAAAAAAAACGAAAGTTTAGCTTAAGTTAAACTTTTGGTCTGTGAATGTCAGCGAAGTGGTGCATAAAGGAGTGAGTACCACTAATTTGTATCAATTTCTATTAATTTTATTTATTAAAACCATGGACTTTTTATTATTAAGTAATAATAATAGCACAATATAAAATCGTTATCGTTTAAACCTGAGTACGTCAATTTATAAATTTACCCCGTATAAGTGCAGATATTTCCAAAATATTAACAGGACGAAATGTTGTATATCACAATAATATATTCATTTAACAGTTCTTATTCCGTAAAAGTGTATGATATGTTCCTATAAACACAATAAAGCGTATTTATTGAATTTCAAATAAACTAACATTGTACGTAAAGTTTAGATCGCAAGTCAGTTTTAATTTGTAATCAAATGAGATTTATGCACATTTTTCAACTTTTTTCCTTCTATTACATATATGTATATACATAAATATTTATTACTAATTTATTTAATAGAAAACATAGAACTTATAATACAGTATATTGATTCATAAAATTATAACAATTTCCCAGAAAATATATTATTTAAATAAAAACATATGTACATTTAAAATATATTTTATATAGTTGTATTGTTAATTAATTAATTTATTTATTTATGCTTAAAGACATAACCTATAGATAAATGTTCTGAATGAGGTGTATAGAAATTTGTAAATAGATTTAATTATTTAAGATCAAATACAAATCATATTTGGAACCAGGGTTGACTTTTCCCCCTTAGTGATATCAGATATTCTTATAGAAATGTAATTAATCACAGAACATTCATATCACAAAAAAATATAAAAATTACACAACCGATATTAGTTTTCTATACTAAAAATATCTACAATTTTGGTTGAGCTTGTGACATTTTTACATTATCAATATAAAACAAGTGTCAATATTTTTAATGATAACTTATTACTGCTATTGATTCTTCTGTCCTTCTTCTTCAATGTATAAGAATGAAAATCCTGATCCACTTACCAGATGTTATCAGTACATTATCTACATACCACAAGTTCCCACAGTGTGACACCAATAAGTGATTTCTGTTCATTAAACATTAAGTTTAAATTATGATAACGGAACCTTGGCCTCGTAATTAAAATTAAGACAATGTTTAGAAATTATTAACCACTAAATGAAATAAACGTTAGACAGATAATATTTTAGAAACATTTACATCCAATTGTATTTTTATTATGTTATTTATAATAACAAAGAAATTCACATAGGAAGGTGACTTGTTATCTTTAGGTTGATACAAGTTCTGTCATTTCGATGTAATATATACATTTGCAACAGTAAAATAATGTGGTTTCATCAAAACATAGTTCGTCATAATGATAACTGGTTCTTTGTGAACTACTTATCAGTCACCATGGTGTAAACCCCTCATATAAACCTGTTTTATCAATATGTTATATAAAATTTCTCCTAATGCATCTAAAAAATATAATACCTCTTAAAACAGACACATTGAACACTGTTGTCAACATATTATTTAATACAATACAATTACAATTTAATACAATACAATACAATTAAATAATACCCCTTAAAATAAACACATTGAAAACAATTGTCATCATATTATTTAATTTAAAACATTAGTATTTAAAAAAAAATACTGATTATATTTTTTTTACAAATACCTTTGAAACTTGATTCATCAATGACCTTACCAATGGTATGGTCATTGACTTAATGTGTATAATATTTGGATGTTGTCCATACACCTTATTGTCAGCTAGGTGGCACTAATCTACAAGGTCGTATTGAGATTTGAGAATATCATCGTATTATGACGTCATTACGTGTGCTTATTTGAATTTTAGTGTGTTAACATATTTGAACGAAGTCGGTAGTTAAATTGTGCTAAAAAATCTACATACTTTGGAATTTCAAGTTTTGTATCGTTATAAGTTTTGTTTTTCCCTTTTAAAGGTGTGGTTTTATTTTTTTCACAAAAATTTTAATTCATGTTTGTGTTTTTTTATCACATTACTTAAAATTAATTGATATACATACAAAGAATATTTAAATTCAACATTTTAGTAATAATATAATGGTAATAAATATAAGAAATATAAAATTTTTTAAAGTATTTTTTCGTTCGAAACTAACTGAACCTCAACTTATTTTGAAGGTGATCTTTGATAAAAGCAATTAACAAGTTACGACTACCACAGATAGTACCCAAAATTATTTCATGTCCATTTATGGCATTATCTTGTCTTATGTTCATATTTACTGTAATCATTTTATTACAATATTCTAATCCTGAGATTTCAGATTTAATAAATGTCTAAAAATTTTAGGTATCTGTATGAAACCGTAAAATTATCGAAAGGCAACATTTAAGCCGAAAGAGATCAAAAAAATATTTTTTTTAGATAAAAAATAAAAAGTTAGAATCCGTTCTCATTAGAATGTCATTATGAATAATTATAATTTTGAATATTTTCATATAATAAGAAACAATAAATATTATTTATATTATCGGAACGATAAACATTAAAAAGTAATTTTACGTTACAGATGAATAACAAACTGATAAAATGGATATCAAGAAGCGGATGCTATTGCAACACCACATGCAGGATATCGTCAAAGATCTAGACGTTAACCACATACTTGATGAACTGTTCACGAAAAATGTCATATCCAACGAGGATTTCGATCACATATACAACTTGGTAATGTATACTAGAGATAACGCCTATCATTCAAGTGCTATTTCCTTTGCGGGAATCATATATATTTTTTATAATTAACAGGTGCTTTTGTGCTATGTCGATTGATGATTGATTCTATATTTTTTTTTTATTACAGCCGGATAGGGTAGAACGTGCTAGATTTCTGATAGGCATCATACTGACCAGCAATAATAATGCATATGAAGCTTTCGTGGGTAGCTTGCAAAAGGATTACAAGTGGTTATATGAAAAGTTATCGGTAGAAAACAATCAAGCCATGATAGAGGATAGCTTCGAGGACTGTCTAAGTAGGGGGGATGTACCGCGGCTGCCAGATCATTTTATCAGTAGAGCATCATTGGTAAAAATAATTATGACACATATTTATCGTATAAGCGGACATTACTAATTTAATTTTCAGGGATTTACTACTATTTAATTTTTTACATCACTTCTTTCCGGCGAATATTCATTATTGTTTTATTTATAGGAAAGGGAATTACATTCTAAATTAAAAATACTTACGCGCCATAAGATCCTGGTTCTCTACGGGATGCCAGGTTGTGGTAAAACGGTGTTGGCGATCAGCGTCCTGAGGAAGGAATCAACGCTCATCATGAACGACTTCAACGGCGTTGTATTCTGGCTCAACCTCAGCAACTGCAAGACTGAGGACGATATCATTGCTCAACAGAACAGGTCAGATGATAATGTTGTATATAAAATGTATAAAAATATTTGTTTCTTTCGAACGGCTCGACAGATAATTGTGAAATTTTATATGTATGTTCAGTAAGTCTCGGAATATGTCGAAATTCACATTAAAAACTATTCAGTAAAGTACCACAGTTTACTATGTGGCGTTAAAAATCGATATATTCAATGTTAAAGTAAGACCGTTTTATCATTAAGTAATATTATTGAACTTAACTATATTAACCCTGGTCGATTCCTAATGATTAACCTCCAGATAAAATATTTCAGCTGTTCTAATTTATTATTTCATTTAATTCCGAAGAACATTCAGAAGATGGCGCGTACATAAGCTAGTAATTAATATATCTATGACGGAAAAGATCATGGTTTTCATACAAATGTTAACCAAATTTGGTGTGCACTTGTAACAATTATAAATAGCATTCAAGTGCCCTTGAACATCGAAACACGTTCCAAAGTTTTAGTAGTCGTAGGAAGTACTTGAAAAAAATCTTTATGTAGAAACTATCGCCCACAGTTTTTTTTATCAAACATTTTGGTCTTATATATATTTGTTAAGCTTTTATACTTTAATCAATCAAAATATTTCCACCATAAGTGTTTCTTCATATAAGTCATAAATATGTTTATGATTCCAGGTTATACCGCAAGGCGTCGCTAATGTTCAACCAGAATTCGTTCATGAATTCATCAATGTCTTTATCCAGTGCGTGTTCAAGAGGCGATTCGTTATCTAATTATGACCATACCAGTGAGGAATTGAAGCATAATTTAAAACTGCAATTTTCCGGAGAGCCCTTGAAGGAAGCCTTGCTGGTGTTGGACGAAGTCAATGAAAAGAACATTCTGGAAGCTTTCGATATCGGCTGCAAAATACTTGTTACTACTAGGGACAGAGAAGTTTTCGTCAACTTTGATTCCCAGATTGTAGAAGTATGTACTGTATTATGAAAATAAAAGAATGCTTGTATTAAAAAAAAGTTAACAAATATTTTAAGTAAAATGTTTATGTGATCGTATTTTTTTTATAATTGTAATTATCTATAGGTTTTGTCGAGAATTTTTATTCTAAAAAATATCACTACGAAACTAAATATTAGAGTTACTCACAATTCAAAGATTATAATGGAAGATGAATTTTGCAGCCCTTAGTAATATTTTCTTAATCCCTACTGCATACCATTTTATTTGTACTATGCTTACATGTATTTTCTTTTTTATAACCTCATTCTCAGAGAACGTAGTTCTTAAATGAGATTAAGACCGTTTATGGTCTTAAAACCTAAGAGTCACCATATCACCAAAATACAAACTCTAATATTGTACCAATAAAATTTCAGATAGAAAATCACTTTTCTGAGACAGAATCATTAGAATTGTTTGCTTCGTGTCTGGGCGTAGAGGCTGCGAAGCTACCGAGACAGGCGAAGAAGTTACACGAAGTTTGTAAAGGAAGTCCCTTTCATATAGCATTGATTGTGGCTGAACTGGCCGAAAATAAGGAACGTCTGATAAACGACCCTCAGAGATGGAATTATTATATTGATAAGTTGAGAAAAAAGGAACTTTTCTCGTGAGTTACATTACATTACATTTTCTCTTGACTTTGAATATTGATATACAGTGAAAAGTATCCAAATGTCACATTAAATACTATTCGTATGAAGAAATTACAAACATACATACCCACATCCACACACACTAACACGCGTATATGTATATAAATAGCATATAAATGTATTAAAATCATATATTAAGAGTGTTTATAAAATTTAATGAATTAAGATTAATTCATCAATTATATTGTAGCGGAAAAAATGTTTCCGTTTAGAAATTCTATTTTTTAAATAAAATATGAAGTATTAGAGTCTTAATGAGCAGTTAAAATGTTCTTCCAGTCTGCCGAGACGAGAGAAACCAATGAAGACCGTCGAAGTGTGCATCAACTTGCTCAAACCGGACATGCTGGCGTTATTCAAGATGCTAACAATATTGCCATACAACACCAAGATATCAACTAAAGTGCTCAGTAGACTGTGGAACAAAAGCATAATAGAAGTCGAGAGCATAACAAAACAGCTGAGAAGTAAATCACTGATCATGGAGTTCTACGACAGGGACCAAAAGAATTATACCTACGAAATACACGACTTGATCATGAGCTATCTTATTTCGAGTTCCAATGACGAGGAAGTTAAGAATATGCACCTGAATTTCCTTAGAAATTATGATTACGATGGCCCGAGTGGCGCGCCGATAGAAATAGCCGATGATGGATACATAGCGTTCCATATCGGCTACCATTTAGCCAAAACGAGAAACGCAGCCAACATGTGGGATCTGTTCAACAAACTGTATCTAGATTTGAGATTCTTAGGTAACAAAGTCAGACTAACCGGCTCGGCTGATGTTTTGTTGGATTTGGAAACATACGAAAAGTATATTACGAAAAATTGTGTGAGTAAAGTTTATATGACAGCATTTTCAAATTAAATCTCGCTGTTTGTGATTAATATATTGAATATTCCTCAGGAGCTTGATACGAGACTATTATACAGCATCAAAGAATTTCTCATAAGACACGGAACGGATCTCTACAAGTACCCATGCACGGATATAGTACAAAGTATACTGCAGAATGAAAGCAAGGGAATCCTTTATACTAAAGCCAGTCAGATCGCGAAGGAGAGGTGCGCGAAAAACGAACTGTACTTTGAGTTTTTGTAAGTTGTCGTTTATTATTTATACAGCACTTTATGCAATATTTATTTATTTATACACTTAAGGGAAAACATACTGCTTATATTCCAAAAAATTAATTCGTTGGATTAAAAACTCTTTGCCCGAACAGTTTCCGCAGTTATATTGACATGGAGTCTATTATTGGAAAAAATAAAAAAACAAACAGCAAAAAGATTAACAACATCAAAACATTAACAGTATCAAACAGATATTTTACTAGAATAATCATTTATAAAGAATGCAATATATATGTATATAAAATAGTAATAATAAAAAAGTACATATGAATTTTACATTATATTATTAAAGGATTGCTGTTTAAACTATACATAAAATTAATGAAATTCAGATAAAAAGTTCCAATATTTTTTATACAATAATAGAAATATATTTTTTCAGACATGAACAAAATGTTGAAGAAATCAAACATTCCACTATAGATGTGAAGGAAAAAATAACATGTGTGTGCTTCTTCTTCAAATATGTTCTGATTGGAACTGCCACCGGTGCTATAAAGGTTAGTTATTTAAATACAGAGACATCTACACAATAATACATTAGAAATTTTTGTATATTTTTAAGGGAATAGAGACAAGGGATGAACGAAGGATTTACCATAAAGTTATTTATAAATATATATAGGGAAAAGCTAAAATAACTTATAAAAAGAAAATTATGAATATCTAATGTATTAAATAAATAAATAAATGTATTAAAATTTAAAAGAAACACTACACACGCAGACTCGCGCAACAAAAATAATTACATTATGATTTTTTTATTCAACGATCAAACAATAAATAACATAAAATTAACACCGACCCTTTGTCTTTGTATCGTGATTCAAGTTTTTTATGTTTGACAAGAATCCCTTTCATTAAAAAAAAAATATTGATTCAAATACTACAACTGTACTATACTAGTACTGAAATAGTACAATGGTAATATAATTCCCAGCTGTTCGAGCTAAACACCAACAAACTAGTGCGCTCTCTCCAGCTGCAATCTTCAGTACGTGCGATGTCCCCGCGCCTGTCATCCCCTGCAGCGCTTGCAGCGCTAGAACACAGCGGTGTGTTGCGGCTGTGGTACGACCTGCAGCCGGAAAGTGATCACGACAGTGACGTCATCGAAGAAGGTATAGACTATAGAGACTAATAATATCATGCACTATTTCTTTTTTGTATTGAACTCTTATAGATAAATATAGGCGATTTTTCTGATTACTTTAGTAAGATGTTTTAATTTTGTTTCAGAATGCGAAGAAAGCTTCAACAATAACTACCTCACCAATAAAACAATACAACCCAAACTGGGACCGTTTCTGAACTGTCGCTGGGCAAATGACTTCTTGGTAACACACACTTCAGAAATAATCATAATATATTCAATAAACGCCGAAGTGATCCAAGTGTTGGATAACTTATCGAGAGATGTTGACATCCTGTGCTGTATCCCATGCAACTTTGATAGAAATGTTATATTTGCAACACCGCGGAATCTGGAAATAGTCAATTTGAAGACTAAAGAGAAACAAGTCTTTGAAACAACGGATGTTGTTTTAAATATCCTGACTGTACCCGGTAATAAATATTTCAAATTATTTTTTATTTTGTTTTAAAGGATTTTTTTAATACATTTTATTTACAGGCAGTAACAGAATTCTTACCTTAAATGAAAATGAAGTCACCGAATACGAATTCAAAATGTCTTTCAAACACAAAGAGAACAAGAGGGGAGAGACTGTCGTTTCAAGCAACGCTGTTAAAGAGAACATATTATTTATATCGATGGCCGTCAACAACACCGGCACGCTGTTGTTTGTGTCAACTAACGACAATAGGATTATTTGTGTCGATCTAAAAACGAATTCATATATATTTGATCTACAGAACAGGAGAGGGTAAGCTATTAACACTACGGCTTTGGCCGCGGCTACCAAGAGTGTTTGGAACCGAAAAATTAAAAATCAATTTAAAAGAATTACTCTTAATAAATAGAGAAAATATTTGGTATGAGTTGATGTACTAACTGAAACTATACATATAAGCAGATGTATATAAGAATATTTTATACTTTCGTCGTCGGTTGATTCTAGGGATAGATGTATGAATAGGTATGGATTTTTAATTTTTCTATTGATCCCTCCAAGTCAGCCGTATTACTTAATCAACCAACATCTCAAATCCACTTTCGAATTAAATTAATTAAAAATGCTAACACAATTATATTTTGCTTACAAGTTGTATACGGCTTTATTTACCTTAATTTGTTTCATTGAAAATTATATATTTACTTTTTATAATATTAATCTATATAATAATTTTGTATAACGTTCCAGAAACGTGACATGTATGTCTGTATGCGAGGTTTCCGATCCGGAATACTTGGAAGGGTCGGATCTGTTGTTGACTGGTTCCGGACAGCACGAGGATACCGCCAAGGTTTGGTACATGGAAGCTGGCTACGTCGCCGCTAACACTCATAGGAATAGGTAACGAAAAAAATTTTCACTATAACAGTTATAGGTCTTCGTACTAGCTAGTTATATTACACAAATTTAGGATTTTATTAATATTATGAAACAAATAAATTTAACTGCTGGTATCAAGTCAAGTCTATCTATAGCAAAAGATGAGCCAAAATAAGAATTTATTGAAAAATAGATTTGAAATTAAGTAAACTTTGACCGTCATCAATATATATGATCAAAATTAAAACAAACACATACATAACATGCCAACTGTTAAATTTAATAAAAATGGATATATATATTTTTCAGCAAAGCTCGTCTAACAACTAAATTCGACGCTAATTTTGTAGCTGTATCGACACCGAACGATACCTCAACTAACAGCTCTACGACGACGCCGAAGAGACATCATTCGTTTGCGAATCAACACGAGATTGTGAAAAAAGTTGTCAAAACCACCATGAGCCTTGACAGACACACGCTGAAGCCGTTGAACTTGGATGGCATTTGTAACGGCACTAGCAGTAATGTGATGCAACCGCTATTGGCGATTGTTGATGACAAGAGTAACATACAGGTAATGGATATAAATATATACTTCCTAAATAATAATGTGGAAATATGTACTCTATAAAACAATTTATATTTTGAGATATATTTATTACATAAAGTGACTCATATAGCTTAAAAATTCATGTATGATCCTAAGCGAGAAACGGTTTTCAAAGTAATGAGATGTAAGACTTTAGCCAATATGCGTTTAAATAAAACTATTATTTTTCGGATTCACTACGCGTATTTTATTATTTTAAAAACTAAATACTCCCGAAATTTCGGTTACTTTTCAGTAACAGTGATCACTGGTTTTCAGACTTTTTATAATAAACAGTATTGAAACATGGTAGGACATTGAGTATAATCCAAAAAATAAAATTAAAAACTTAAGAATTATATGAAACTAGCAAAACGAATACATTAATATGTGAACTATATATTTTTAATTACAGGTAATGCGTGGTAGGAAGCTCATAGCAGAGATATCGTCGTATTCAGACCAACAGGTCACAGCCGTCCGTATATCGCCGTGCAACCACTACGTTATATATGGACTCAGCTCCGGTATTGTGAAGAAATTTATCGTTCGCTCCAAAGAGACCAAGGATATAATGGACGTGAACAGTCCCGTGATGTATATGAGCTTTGTTAACAGCAACATGTTGATAGTGGCCGGGGAGAATAAATGTCTGATGGCCTACAGGCTCACTGACAGAGGAGAATGGGAACCGCTCATGCTGATGAGGGGAAACACGGATCTAGGATCGCAGGAACTATTGAATGATATACAAGGTATATACTAACAATGTACTTATAGTCAGAATTTAAGTTATATTAATTTTGATATCCTTTGCTTACATGTCATAATGAAACATATGGAATACTCCTTTTTATTGTTACTGTTATATGCTGTATTTTTTTGTACGAAAAATTGCTAATACAGGCTTAGTAATATCAATTTGTTTAATGATATAAACTAATTTTTTATAAAAATATTAATTCACAATAACCATAAACTTTGTCACCTCCAAAATATATCTTAGACTTTTTGAGTATAATAAGACTTGATTAATTTTAACTCATATTAAGGTTTATGAAAGTCAAGAATATTTCATTTATTTCATAAGAATAATTTAAAAGCAATAAAACGATCTTCAACATAAAAAAAAAAAATCTTGAATATAAAAACATATGTATCAAATAATAATGTTATATGTTCTAGGCGTGAAAAAGAAGCCGCTTCAGCTGTCAAGTATAGACAGCGAGAGCAGTATCAACTCGAGGGAGTTTTACTTCAATTCCGTTACATCAAAGCTCTGCAAGGGCAGTAGTTTGGTAGACTGTTACTGGATACAAGACATGGGGCTTGTCACTATAGAGTCAAACGCAACCATCAAACTGTGGGACGAAAACCTGGAGCTAGACAGAGTGTTGCACGGAAAACAAACAGCCACCATACAGAGTAAGGACGTCCGATTGTGTTGTTCCGCTTACAAGAAGAATATATTGGTCATATGTGACTACTCCAATGAGTGTTTTCAGGTTAGTTAACAGGTTATTTAGCTTTGTCAGTAATAAAACTTTATATAACATCTACAAAGCGTTTTAGCTATTAATCATATAATAATAATGTGTTAACTTATTAAAATATTTTTCCAGACCTTCGAATTCAGACACGGACAAATGAATCTGATACAAGAATACGAACTCAAGAAAAAGATATACTCATGTGCTCTCACAGATGATGGAAATGTACTGGCGCTGGGACTTGAATCAGGGGATGTTGTGGTTTGTAGAGCTTAATATAAATATTAATTGAGTATTAAATAATTTACGGTATAATTATAGATGTATAAGTACATTCATAATATATAATCTTTAAAACATTTTGTATGATAATAAACTTATCGACCCGAAATCAGGATATCGCAAGGCCAAAGACAAATCCGGCAAACTTTTTAGTGTGAATTAATCCGCTTGGATTTCTGAAATTGCTTCGAAAACAAAAACATTTAAAAAAAATAGTACTTGGAGTGTCTCCACCTTTAAGAAGTGAAACTTCGCAGTGAACACAAGAAGGGATAGAAATTGATTAAAGATTTAAAATTTAAAGAATTGTGAGGGTTTCTTTAAAACAAAATTTATAAACATTACTTACAAGATACTTGATTGCCCGCGTGTGTTCGAGCATCACGCAATCCCTCTCGCTCTGTCTTCTTTTATAATTAGCGTTAAACGTTTAACGCAACCTTATTGGAAGTCGCATAAGAAGTTTCACTTCAACAATAAATATAGTATCCATCGGCATCGACATCTAAAACTTGTGATTTTTGTCTTTATAAAAAAGCAATACCGTTGACTAAGTTACATAACTGTAAATATTGAACAAAATCCGTTAAGTAATTTTAAAGTAATTTTACAAACATATTTATAACAACATAATAGTATAATGTTTTTAATATAATAACTTTACATCAGCTATGGAGCGTGTCGAACAAACGTTTGCTGGAGGTGTTGAAGCATCATTCGTCTCGGGTCCAGTGCTGTTGTTTCTCTCCGGTGCCGTACAGGCGCGGGCGGGCGGGGGCGCTGTCTCCCGCAGGAGCCCCCGCGGACGACGAGCCGCCTCTAGTACTAGTGACGATGACAGCTGACGTAGTCTGGTGGGACGTCAGCTACATCATACGGAGAAGACTCAATAGGAACTTGAGGTACTACTTATTACTGACAGTACTTAGGCTATTATTCATACAGATCCTCTGATCTATTGATGATATTAACTTCTCAATCTTCTATTCAAGCTTATAATTTTAGTCTTCGTCAAAAAATTTATTACATATAAAATATGATCTATATATGTATGTATATGTTTAAAATTAAAAACACATTTGTTCATATAATATGTTGAAGAGTCGTTAATACTTTCATAGATATAATGAAAAATATGTATATCTAACTGAAAGGTTTGTTTAGAATTGCTTTAAGTCCAGGATAAAAAAAAAATCATATTGAACTGTAAACGGCCAATATTTTAACATTTTAATTGATTATAATTTTTTATCAATACTTTTTTTTCTAGAACGGGCAGAACCATACTCACACCTCTCCCAAGTCCAATGGAATTCAAAAATGAAATACAAGCAGATGATAACGCCAACAAGAATAACTATTTCTTTAACGATAACTTTTTGAATCCAACGCAAATGTGGAAAGCTAATTGGAGGCATAAAACGTAAGTCATGTATTGGAATATAGAACATAATAACTGGAACATATATTTGACATAAATAACTAAAACATGTTAACTTTCTCTATCAGGTATAAAGAGGGCTCAAAGAGGAAGGAAATCCTCGCGTGTATAAAACTATCAGGGATGAACGCCAAGAAGATCTGTCACGATGAAAAGTTCTCCTGTTTCGTGACAGTCGACAACCCTGGCCTCATATACATTATGACGCTTATGGGTTCCGTTTAGTAATTTAAATTATAACGATAATGGGTTCTATAAATATTCCATGTACATGACTTGGACAACCCTAGCATAAACACATTATGACGCCATGGGTTGGATTTAGTATTGCATTTATAATATTAATTCCATATAACGTTAGAACAATTCCAGTTTTATATTAGCAAATTTAAATTATGCAATGATAACTTTTGTAGTTTAACATTATTGGATATAGCATCGTAACATGTAAGCGCATTTAAATAGAGAATAAGATAAGTAGATGAATGATCAAAGTATACAATTTTATTATTTTTAATTATGGAAATTGAGATCTATTTGTTTTTAAAGTCGACCCTCTCTTTCCGAGTGATATGTACATAACTGTGTTTAATATTAACTAGTTATATCTAAGTTTTAATGAACAATTTAGTCAAATGTAAGCTGCCATTATACACATACGTAATATTGTATTTTACATATACATATTTGACAACGAAATTAAAATATTAAATCACTGTGTAGTAAAAATTTGCAGGATTCAAGTAAATACTCAATAATTTGTATGTTTTATACTTATAAATTTATGCATCTCAGACAAATTAACCCGAGCTAAACTCACTGCCAGTTTCCAGAAAACGAAATAAAGCGCACAATTTTACGTAAATGTATCCGTATTATTAAGTATTGTATTTTTTTATAATAACGAATAAATCCACCAGTTCGATTTAATTATTTAAATATAATTGTAATAAAATTTATATTATCGTAGGACTATTACTATAGTGTCTGATAGAAAGAGAAATGTTACAAATCGCTCTGTGATTATTTCCCAGAGTTGTGCCATTTTATCAGAAATTGTAAATAATGAATGATTATTAATAATAATAATTTTTATGTATTTTATATAAAGTTAATATGATATGGTGCTATAATGTCGGATTTGATGTATAATAGATTTGGAACTTGTATGTTGGCTGTTATGATCACCATTTGTTATTGAAACATTTAAGATCAATTAGTATTAAGAACAACGCTCAAAGAACGCATTTTCTTTTCTGTTCCTAACTGTGCTATATTTTAATTCAGCGGAAATGTTTTACGACAAACGATATTTTTTTATAACATTGAAACAATACTCTTTTTATGTTTTAAAATATTTTGTATGATTAATTATGCATAATTTATAATACGTAATTGTTACAGCAATATTGCTTCATAATAAAACTTAATTACGAAGGTGATATTATTACGTATCATTATTTATTATTCAAACTTAATGCAATAAATTTTTTTTAAAAACTATTTTTAGATATTTTAGATAGTACATTATTTTGAGAATAATTCTTTACATTAAATAAAACCGTTTTTGTAGTACTGTTTTTTATTATCAAAATTAATATGACGTACATGTGATACCATTACAATACTTTCTATAACAACTGTACGTGATTAAAGTAGGTACCTTATAGATATTTGCAAACATCATGTCATAAAGATTTGCCTCTTATTTTATTTTCTATTTATTTCAATTTATCACTCCTTAATTCTTCATAACATGTAAATTAACCAAAAACTTAACACAATTTCATTCATAAATATCTAGTGATTAAAGACTTAAAATTACATAAATTAAGAGTATAACTTGCATAGCTTGCATTAAAACATGATGTTAATTATAATAAAGCGTAGTATTCATTTATTTGGTTGGGTGGTTGTTTAAAATATGGCGACATTCGTGCAAAGACGTGCGCAGTATATTCTGCCAGTGTCGTGTAAAATGGAGGAGACTCGATCCGGGATTAACTTTATTAATTTATTTACTCCTTAGTTTTTTTAATGTAGTGTGTGTGTCGTAGTTAAGTCATTACCTCGTTTTTTAAAGCTGTATCGCCGCATTGGATTCGTGGAATATTTTGCCAATATCAACATTTTTACTTGTTGGACGAATATAATCTTAAGTATTGTGTGGAGAAAACACGAAGTTATATTGTAACACTGAACACAGTCCTGTCAAAGTTTTTAAATTTTAACGTATTTCGATTAACTGTCAAATTTTGATCAACTCGAGAAGCGAGTAGACTTATTTATCCTAATAATTATTGTAGGGAATAATATGCGTTAAAGATTTATTAACAGTACTAAAAGTTTTGTTTCTTTTAGAAACATTTATTGTTTTCTTTTGTGTAATTGATCTTCTCAATACTATAAAGTGACAAAAACATGGCACAATTTAACTACCGCAACGAAATTATCAGTTTAGCTACAATCGATGGACCCCTCACTCGCGGACCTCCACAGCGTTTTGCCAAAAAAAATACGAAGGAGAATATTAACCCAGGATTAAGCATAAGTTCTATTAATCAATCCGTACAAAAACTTTCCGTTTCTGGTAATCAAAGTTACAACACTAGCGTACTTTCGACCAACAATAAAACACCGACCAGAAATGATAACAAGAGCAAGAGCAAAAGCAAATCTCCAGGTAAGGTATAAACTATTGCATGTGATGGTTAATTATTAAATATAAAAGCCTTTTATATCCAAAGGATCTTCTAATTTTTCTTGTGCTTTCCAGTAGTTATTTATGATATTATTTATTTTAAACAAAAACTTCTAGGTCGCTCGACCACCCCTACTCCCAACAAAGCTGCTAAGACACCTAATAAAGCTGATAGATTTATTCCATCACGGAGTAATTCTAACTATGACTTGTGTCACTATATGGTAAGTGTGATTTGAAAACATACAAAATAGTTTCAAACTTAGGCTTTATTGAAATCATAACATTAAAACACAAATGTGATGGTTTTTTATAACAGACTAAATTCTTTGCTTTCTAAACTTTTTTCTGCTAAGACCAACTACTTCACTTATAGTTACCTACTTTAATTTTACGAAGACTATAATGTTAGTACTATTAATACAGTTAAATCGTGAAGAAGACCAAGTGGAAGAAACAGCTCCTTCAGTAGCTAGTGAAGCAATAGGACGTGCACTCTCTGACAATGAACCGGGACGAATGTTACAATACACTTGCAAAGCCCCCGCTGCTCCCGAAGGCTATCAAAATAGATTACGTGTTGTGTATTCTCAAGTAAGTTTTTAAATTAACATAGAGAAAACTCATATGCATAAAACAATATATATATATATATATATTA